>VZUI01059549.1:0-137085 GCA_013401135.1 Cettia cetti | reverse complement strand
AAGGAAGGAAGGAAGGAAGGAAGGAAGGAAGGAAGGAAGGAAGGAAGGAAGGAAGGAAGGAAGGAAGGAAGGAAGACTGAGTGGATGGACAGAATGCTTGAAGTTTATGTGGGTGGAAGACTGGGTGGATGGATGGACGGATGGATGGATGGATGACTGCGTAGATGGTTGGGTGGTTTGAAAATGGGGTGCCTGAAGAAACAGGTGGTTCTATTGTGGGCCAGATGGAGCAATAAGAATGTAAGATGTATGGAGAACAGATGGTGTGGCAGAAGGCTAGAGAGAGCTGTGTGGGAGCCTCACTGGTGTTCCTGCACCTCAGGAGGAACAGGCCAACACCAACCTGGCCAAGTTCCGCAAGGTGCAGCACGAGCTGGATGAGGCAGAGGAGCGTGCTGACATCGCTGAGTCCCAGGTCAACAAGCTGCGGGCCAAGAGCCGTGACATTGGAGCCAAGGTGGGAATTTCCCCTACCCACAGGTGCCTCATGGGCCACCCCATGGCTGCCCCACAACAACACCTTTTTCTCCTTCATCAGAAGGGACTCAACGAAGAGTGAAGCTCTGGATCCCCAAGTATTGTATCTGAACTTGCAGCTGTCCCATTTAGACTTCCAAGTGCCCAACTCCCCCTAGCCCCCCTAACCTTGGTCAGCCAATAAAAAGCATTGAGCAGCAGCAGTTTGTGTGGGGTTGGGTTTGTGTTGGGAGGGTGGGGTTACCCCATTGTATGGCACCTGTAATATGGATGGAGCCCATAAAAGTTTCTAGTAAATCTGAAATTTATGAAGAAGAAATTGATGGGATGTGGAAAAAGGGGCAGGCCATGTTGGAGTATTATAAGAGTGTTGTCAGATTATTCAGGGATGCTGCAAGGAAGGGCAAAGTCCCCTTGGAATATAATCTGAAAAGGGATATCAAGGACAACAAGAAGGGCTTCTACAGGTATATCATCAGCAAAAGGAAGATTAGGGAAAATATGAGGCCACTGCTGAATCAGATGAGAGAGTATCTCTGTGGAGAAGGACCTGGGAATCTTGGTGGATGATAAATTGACTGTTAGCTGGCAGTGTGTCCTTGGGCCCAGGAGGGCCAATAGTGTCCTGGGGTGCATCGCGAAGTGTGTGACCAGCAGGTTGAAGGAGATGATCCTGCCCCTCTATTTGGCCATGGTGAGGCCACATCTGCAGTACTGTAGCTCCAGCTCTGGGCTCCTCAGCACAAGAAAGACAAGGAGTTACTGGAGAGAGTCCAGCGGAGGCCACAAAGATGATTTGGCATCTGGAGCATCTCTCCAGGGAAAGAGAATGAAGGAGCTGGTCCTAAGTCTAGAGAAGACTCAGAGGGGATCTCATCAATGCATCTCAAAAGTGGATGGTCCAGAGGATGGTGCCAGACTTTTCAGTGGTGCCCAGGAACAGGACAAGAAGCAATAAACTAAAGCACAAAAAGTTCCACCTCAACATAAAAAAGAACTTCTTTTTATTGAGGGTGGCAAAACACAGGAAAAGGCTGCCCAGGGAGGCTGTGGAAGTCTACCTATCTGCAGACATTCAAAACATAGCTGGACACATTCCTGCATAAATTCACTAGGTGACCCTGCCTTGGCAGGGGGGTTGGACTGGATGATCTTCAGAGGTTCCTTCCAACCCTAAAAATTTTGTGGCTTGTCAACCCATGTGGACCAGGGGTACCCCACAGGATGTTGCAACCCACCCCACAGTGCAATATGATTTCACCCATGGGGTGTACCGCAACCTCAAACTGCCTCACAGGGTATCTCAGCCTGCCTTACACCAATCCATGTCTGTGTGTGGGAAGGGATATGTCTGGGGGCACATACAGCACTGGGGAGGGAGGGTCCCCAGGAGGTGGGGGGCAGCTTTTGGTAGCTGTGCCACACGTGGAACAAAGCCTGGGTGAGCCCTTCAGGGACCTTCTGGTTACTGAGCTTGCAGCTTCTGCTGCTCCTGGCCTCAGTGATCCCCTAGCCACCAACTGCTCTGTCCCACTACCCACCATGTTCCATTTCCCCACAAGTCTCACTGTCTTTCTGTCCCAAATGCTTTAATCTGTCTGGCCTCTCTATCAATTGTTCCACCACCCTTTGGCCCAACAACCCTGTCTCCTCCAACTTGTTATCCTCCATTTCTCACTGTCCCTCCATCTCCTCCATAGCCCTCCGTATCCCACCATCCCTATATTTTCTCCACCACTCCATTTCCTCTGTGTCCCTACACAGCCTACAATCTCCAAGTCCCACTATCTTTCCATCCTCTCCACATCCCAACATCTTCATGACTCATCATCCCTTCATTCGACCACCCCTCTGGCCCTCCATCTCCTCTGTGTCTCACTCTATCCTCCATGTTCCATCACTCCACCATTTTCTTCATGTCCCTCAATCCCTCCACGTTCTCACAGTCTCACCATCCCACCATATCCCATCATCCTTTCATATTCTCCAGGTCCCAGACACGGAAAGATGAAGAAGCAGCATTGGTGAATAAAGTGGCCTGCCAGCTCCAGGAATATTAAGAAAAATCTCATGAGAGGGTATTTCAAGGACCCAAAAGGGTACCAGCAGGCTTTCTGTATATGGACGGGCCAGAAGGCAAAGATTTAATAGTATAGAATCGTAAATGCCATGGAATAAAAGATGGACTTTGCCCTGGTTTCAGCTGGGATGGAGTTTCCCAGTAGCGGCAAGATCTGGGCGGGCGGTCGCAATGGGAGGGTGTCTTCCCCTCTTCGGTAGGAAGGCGTCCCGGCAGGGCTGTCGCCGCTTTCGGAGCCGGGAGCCTGCAGGGAGCCGCCTGCAGGGAGCCGCCAGCCCGTCCCTGCTGCTACTGGCGGAGGCGAGCTCCGCGCCGAGTTCCAACCCCAGGGGAAAGAGAAAGGGAGGGAGGGAGGTACCGTGGGCCGGGCTGTCCCGCCCCGCCCGCGTCTCCCCTTCGGGCCGAGTGCCGCTTGTTCCCCGGGGCTCGGGCCGCCGCTCGGGACATCGCCCTTCGGTTTCTGAGCTGCAGCCCCGACGGCAGCGGGGACCCCGGGCATCGTCAGCGAGAGCGCCGGGGCAGGGAGGCGGCAGCGGGCGCCGGCTGGTGCCTCTGCGCCCCTGACCCCGGGGACAGGCAGCGCTTTGGGCTGTTTCTTGGGATTGAATCTGGGCACAGCCAGCGCGCTGTGAAGGAGCTCCTCAGCGAGCTGCTGCCTGGAAGTGGTGTCCTTACACCGACGGAACGGCATCAGTTGCAGCTGGAGTCGCTCCGGTAAGTGCCTCTGCGTCTTCTATGGCACAGTACCTTGTACTGGCTTGTTCTTATTTACCTGCCGTCCATTTTCCCATTTTGAAGGATTTGTTTATATTTTCTTTTGCTCACTAGAAGTTGAGAAAGTAATGTATGGAGAGGTAGGGTGTTTGGTGGAGTTTTTTAATTAATTTTTTTTTTTTTTTTAAATTTGGGAATCGGGTTTGATTGTTTTACAAATAAAGACCTGCCAATGGGCAGCTGCTTTGTTTTTAGTTAGTGTGTGTGAAGGAAAGGAAACCAAAGGCTGAAATGTTTTTTGCTGTCTTGTGTGGCTGTCACTGTTTTTGATGTGTCTTTAGAAATAGTTTTCAGAATGAAGAGGCACGATCCTCTGTATGAGAACACTTTACAAAAAAACTTGAATGTTGTCTCAAAACTGAAACAAAAGTGTTTTGCTTGCACTTGATTCTCTAGAAATTGCGTGTGCTATATCCCCCAGAATGAGCAAGCCTGGTCTTTTGTCTCCACAATGAAGTGTAGCACCTCATTCATGTTCCAGGTGGGCTCAATTTGTTAAGTTGCCTGCAGTTAACCTTTACCATAAATACTTTCTTTTCCATTATTGTAGGACAGCAATACCCCATGTCACTGAAACAACCAGAGAAGAGTCCACTTCCCCCGCTTATTCCAGGTCTCAGTGACCTTTCTAGAGCTCCCCATGAGGTGCCACAATCTGGGTGCCATGGGAAGTGGACCAAAGAGACTGATTCAGCCTACCTGAGGCTGGCAAAGCAAGGAGGCCGACTTGGTAAGCATCTGTCTTGCTTCTTTGGTTTTCCTTTTTTTTTTTTTTTTTTTTTGGCTTTGGTTGAGTGCAGTGTAAAGTGCTCATGGATGCCACAGAAGGATCCTCTGGACTTTTGAAATGAACTCATGGAAAAAATGAGGAAGTTGATTTCTTACTAACAAAACAGCAATCTGAAAACAAAGGTAGTGCTTTTGCAACTAGATAAGAAGTCAGAAAAGTACTGGCTTTTGTCCTTTTCTCTCCAGACCTTCTGAAGCACTACACTCCTGTGGTAATGAAGTCCTCTCCAGCAGCATATGCTGCACCTGACTGGTACTCACACTGTGCCGGTCCTGCAGGGATTGAGGAGCCATGGTAAGATTGCTGAGGCCAAACACATCTTGGCCTCTCTCTTAACCTATTAACATTTCTGAATGCTTCTGTACTGAAGTGCAGGATTTGTATACCTGGTACAAACAAGCATCAAATCTTTGCCAGCAGGAGCTGTGTTTCCTCTCTACCGGATTATATGGTTCACAGAGAGTTTATGGCTGATGACCATCAAGGTAACAGTTATGAGAAAAGAAGAGGGCCTTTTGATTTTGATACAAAAAGTGTTTGGCAGCGGGAAGCTGAGGACAAAGAAAATGCAGAGAAAAAGAAGGTAGGATGGACAGGTACCCTGTGATGATGCTTTGTTTGTACAGCTTGGGAACACATCTCTCTCTGGGACAGTTGCTTTTTATAGGAGGGAAGCTATAATCCATGTGAGTTTCTGTATTCCAGAATCAATTTTTATATTGCAGTTAGAGAACAAGAAGAAAGGCATGTTTTCTTAAGCGCAGCAGTTGTAGTGTAAGAACCAGAAATGCAGTTTCCCATCACATTATATGTACATATACTTCAGTATAAATAAAAAGCAGTAGTTAGTTTCTCTCTTTTTATGCTTTATTTCCCCTGCAATTCATTTTTGTTGAAGAGACATCTTGTTTAGTAATCTTGAGTGAGGAAAAAAGAAGATAAGAACAAAAGACTATTCTGAAAAAGGAGTTTAATTTAGTTTGAAATGCAGAGGAGTTCCTAAAGATACTGTGCTAGCTGTCTTTGAATGAAAGATGTATCCAAGACAAAATAAGTATAGCACAAGCTATGCCCCAAACAAACCTTTCTGTACATTGGTGTTATGTCTTGGAGACCTCTCTGCTATCCTTCCTCTTTCATCCTCCCTGCCCAATTTAGACGCTGAAGCTTTATGTTTTCTCAAATATCCTCTGTATTCTCAGTTGCCACATTTACCATAGGCCTTTGGGGTATACCTGGAAAGACATTTGATGTACTTGAACATTAGTACCTCCCTTTTTGAACAGAAGGGCAGATGTCGGACATTTTAGGAAAAAAAGTCCTCAGCCTTTGCTGAGATGAATAACTAGTGCAAATTAAGAATGATGTCTTGTGTAAATGGGAAGACCTCATTACTGAATAGGCTTGGGAATGTTTACTGAATCTGTGGCAACAGGCAATCAAGCAACATATGTTTAAACTTAGTAATTTGCCTGATGCTTGTAGGTGAAGCTTCTTTTTTATTTTCAATCATAGATTTAAGGCGCTGAAAATAAAAACTTGACATGATGCAGTGCCTCTTAAAGGAATTGAACTGGGACAAAGAGGAAGTGCTGTTCCTCCCTTACCTAAGAACCAATTATATTCAGTGCTCTAAGAGTCAAACTTAACTTTGATAACAGTATTTCAAGCCCAGGTGCTGACTTGTAAAGTGAAGTTGAGGTTAATTTCAGTTTTGGTGGAGTTTGTTTGAGACCCAGTTTCAGTCAATCATGTGTCTGAAAGTTTCATGGGCTCCCAGTTTCATTTGGTCATGTGCTTTATTTATGACCAAATGCAAAGTGAATATGTGTTATATATTCAGCTCAGATTATGAGTATGCTGAGGCCCTGATATATAATTTATGCTATTCTTATGGAAGCTGGAGTTAAGTTTTGTCTAAGGTTCTAGATCTACCAAATCTTGTTCTATAAGATTAGGTGTGAAGGCAGATTCTGTGTTGCTGGGTTTAGCTCTACCTCCAGCCCACAATCCCTCATTTGGCTGTGCAAAAGTATCCTTTTGTACACTGAAAAGTGTATCATATATTTTGAAATTTCACATGGTAGTTTTTTCACAACTACTTCTTGAATATCCTCTTTTGGGAAGTTTCTATCCCATGCTCTTAGAGTATCTTCCCAAAGAGTCTTTCAAGTGACACAATGGAACTAGCTCTACCAAAGAGTCTTAGTTATAGGTTTTTTGCCATATGTCTTGTATGCTGAAAGGTAAGTATAATGTATTCCAAAGCACCACAGACAAATTTCTAAGGAATATTCAATTTATTTATCTGACTACATGATGACATCGCAGCAGCAGCAAACTACCTCAAGTATTTCTGGTATTATGAGACTGAATGTATTGAAAATATTTTTCAGTCCAGTGTGACTAAGCAGTTATTCTGAAGAGACATGCATGATGCAATTGTGAAGTTAAATCCCAAAGGGTGCCCTTAGGAACAAGTGCAAAACCATTTAACCTCTAGAGGCACCTCTTCTGCTTGGCTTGGAAAACATAGTTCCCAAGTGGGCTCTTCTCTCAAAGTTTAAGCCTTTATGCTGTTTTTTTCTGAAGTATTAAAATCTCCACCGTTCCTTGTGGTTACTGCTGTGTAGAGGAGAGACGGAGATCTGGGGGACCATTACATGGTTCTCCATGCCTCAGGATGGATCCTGTAGTTCCTCCCTAATGCTTTAATCACAGCAATAAGTCTTATTCTTCTGGCAATTTTGCAAATCAGCAAAGAGTATTAGTGTATGAAGGATTTGGCCTTTGTGCTCATGGCAAAGTGATGGACTTCCGGCCCAGGGAGAGGCAGCCCATAGAAATCTCACAAGGCTGAGTAAGACCAAGTGTAAGGTCCTGCAGCTGTGCTGAGACATCCCCTGTTATCAATACAGGCTGGGGGATGAACAGATCCAGAGCAGCTCTGCCCAGAAGGGCTTGGGGGTGCTGCTGGGTGAGAGGCTGGACATGACCCAGCCATGTGCACTCACAGCCCAGAAAGTCAGACGTGTCCTGGGCTGCATCCAAAGCAGTGTGGGCAGCAGGGCCAGGTAGGGGATTCTGTCCATCTGCTCTGCTTGGCTGAGGCCTCACTTGCACTGCGGAATCCAGCTCTGGGGGCCCAGCACAGTGGGGACAGGGAACTGTTGGAGGAGTCCAGAGCAAGGCACAAAGATGATCAGAGGAATGGAGCAGCTCCCCTATGAAGAAAGGCTGAGAGAACTTGGAATGTTCATCCAGGAGAAGGCTATGGGACGACATAATTATGACATTCCAGTACCTGAAGGGACTCTGCAAGAAAGATGGAGAGGGACTTTTTACAAGGGCATGGAGTGACAGGACAAGGGTAATGGATTCAAACTCAAAGAGAGTAGGGTTAGACTAGATATTAGGAAAAAATTCTTTACTGTAACAGTGGTGAGGTACTGGCACAAGTTCCCCAGTGAAGTTGTGGATGCCCCATCCCTGGAAGTGTTCAAAGTCAGGCTGGATGGAGCTCTGAGCAACCTGGTCTAGTGAAAGGTGTCCCTGTGGCAGGGGAGGTGGAACTAGATGATCTTTAAGGACCCTTCAAGCCAAACTGTTCTGTGATTCTGTGATCCTGTGATTCTTTTGCCTGTGCATCTTATGACCCATCTGGGTTGGGTTGAAAAAGCTGTGACCTTAAGAAGCAGGGAGGCCTATATGGGTGAGAGGTCAGTTGGAGGTGTCATCATGGTTTGCATCAGCATTTGGCAATATCCCTGTAGCACCACTAAGATTACTCCTTCATCTCCAAAGTGCTCTCTTTCAGGCACTTGCCTGAAATGTCTGTGTATATATGCATATGTACTTAGGTATGTATGTGCTGTAGCAAAATAATTGCTCATCTGACATCAGGATTTTACCTCAGAGAGAGATTTGAAATGTAATCTAGAATTTTGTCCTTGGTCACACAGGACCCAGGATTTCACCCAGAGGCTTTTATCTTACCATGCTGGCTGCAGATATCCATTGTTCTTCATATACTAGCCAGGCACAATACATGTTCTATGTCATGTTTCTTGAATCCAAGATTAATAAATGTGTATTTATAATAAACATAGTAATTTTTAGAGTATATTGTTGCCATCTCTTCACAGAGGGAGAAAACACTTGAAACCAAGAACATGCCCTGCGTAGTTCGTTTGTAAAAAAATGCCCTGTGTAGTTTGTTTTATCTGGGAAAGTTGATGGCTGCTAAATAGAAGCTTGTCATAGGGCAAAAGCCCCCTCAGCTGTAAGTATTGGAGTCTGCTTTTAATGGTTAGTTTGCCCAGCAAAGTAACAAATAGCACCTGAACAGATTGCAGGTGCACTCCAAAGCCAAAATCTGATCTGTTCCCTTGATACTTTTGTCATTAATTAGTTTACGTGAGCAGTAAGGGAGTGTTTTGATCCCTGCAGTTTATGCTAGTCTCTCATTTAATGCTAAGAAAGGCAGCATTTAAAACAATGCTCTTGCTCATAGCCTTCAAGACTTTTCTCTTTGCCTTGCCTCTCCCCTTTTCTTCTCTTGACTTTATTTTGGACAGTTTGAACCTTTTCCTGTCTCTAGTCAAAATCTCTTTAGCTTCTTCTCTCCCCTTGTCCTTTAATTAACTCTTTAATTGCTAGACCTCATTTCCTGGTACTTCTGTTGGATGCCAAAAGGAAAACCTCATCTCTCCCCATTTGCTATTTGTGTATCCTTACTATCAAATTTTGTGTTTCTGTGTTGCCCTGCATGCCATCCTGCCTTCAGCATGTGGCAGATGTCACCTGAGGTTGTTTTTGACAGTTGAAACTGTAGGTAATTGTGTCCTGGATCTCTGCATGTCAAGTTTGAAGTGGTCCAGTCTAGTGATAGACAGAAGACAGCACTATCATATCTGCATGATAGGATGGCATTTTTGAAATGCAAAGCACAGATAGGCTGCTTCAGCAAACAATGAACAAACTTGAAAAGCACTTCTAAGCAGGTAATGTGGTTTTTAACCTCCAGATTGGACAAAGACCCTCCTTTTCATCTCACATAGCTGCCTCTCATATCACTGCATGCTGTTGCTAATCTCATCTCTACTTCTTTGACAAATGTCCCAGTCTGACTCCACTGAAGTCTGAATGAATTTCAGCACTGAGTTTACATGTGTTTGCATTGACATCCTGGCTGAGAATCAGTACAACTGTCTGTCCTAGGCTTCACTTTCTTCCAGATAATAAGAAAACTTATATTCTCTGAACATTCAGATCTGCTTTTTTTTAGTGGCTTCTCAATTATTTCATTGATTAGATGTATTCAAAGGCCAGTATATTTCTGTTTTCTCTTTCCCTACTCAGTGTGCACAGGCTCCTTGGGAAGTCTTTGGTGTGTTTAGATTTTGGAATCTTCTCCTTATAGAGGTTTTCATGGGTGTTTTGTAGTGTCTGCAATCCAAGTGTGACTGCTGTTGATGCATCTAAGTTTTGCACTTTTTTAGCTTAGCGAAAACCAAGTTTTGCTCTGTTAACAGTAGTGCAGTAGTTATGTCCACATAGGTGGAAGGTATTGTTATCTTTCATGAACTTGTAAGTTTGCAGAGCAATATATTTCACTTTTAGTTACCCTGTCCTGTTTTTTTTCTAAATAACCTGCAACTAATATATCTTACTCTATGGGGCGCTCTCCTGTGTTATATATTTAAAAAAGAAAATGGTCAAATAATATGTAGGTTCTAATTAAAAGGATATATTAGTGTAACACAAAAACTTCGTTAATAAGCTTTGAAAATTTAGTGCTATCTTCAGGACTTTCCCCTTGTCCCCTTCATGCAACAAAGCAAGCAGTAAGTAGTCTTTAAAAATGTTTTGTTTTTTTTAACTCATAATTTCTTAGCAACTGTCAGTGAAAAATATCTGGGAGTTGTTGAGGATATTTAATTTTATGCTTTTATTTGAGAGGGAAGTACCCTTAAGTAGCTGTTGATTTTGATCAAAGTTAAAATAAAGAACTTTGGTACATGCTGCTCATGTTTCTCCACCACTTATAGGTTTTCCCACTTTCAGTTCTGGAGTGTGTGTTGTCTTCCCTGGCTTTCTAGGTGTCATCTTTCAGTCTTTCAGTTAACACTGAGTTTCTTTACCTGTCATTGGAAATATGATAAAAGTAAAATATATTTTTCTGTTGTAGGCTTCCCCTAATGTATATGTATTGGTTTGAATATCAAATCTCTAATAATTATACCACAAAAGTTTTCTTATTCTATAGGATGTTTTATGCTTTTTGTTAAAAAACAAAACCCAAACAAACTAATAAAGAAGTAGCATATGAACTGTAAGTTAATTTCTAGTCCTCCTGACTTTAGTAAGACTGGTGTGTTTTCATATTCTGCATATAAAGAAATGGGCTAAGATGAGGTTGCAATGAATAAGTTTGAATTTGAAACTTAATGTTGGGTAGAAGTGTGGTGTGAGGGGAAGGCTTGTGTAGAGCACATTGTGGAGAGAGCAAACAGTTAATCCCATGTAGAATAACTAAGGGGCTGCTTTATCTTTTGTTATTCCTCAATAATCCATTACTATTACTTATGGAAATAATGTAGTTAAGACATAGAAATTTGAACACATTTAGGCCTTTAATATCACCCTCACTTATGAAGGCTATGCTATCATATCATCTTAGTTATCTTTTTCATAACTCCTTTGTTTTGAGCTAAGATTTCTCTAATACAGGTAAAGCTCCCACCTATCAGCCCTAAATATCCAAGCAGAATGCCAACTGTTTCTACAAACAAGGAATTTAGTGGAGCAAATAAGCTTTCCTTCCCACCCATGTAAGTAGTACATTTATGAAAATCATTAAACACCTAAGCCTGCAACTATTCGTGTGTGCAAGTAAAATTTCTCCTTGTGAAATTGCAGGAATTAGTGGATATGTGTATAGATCTTGTGGATCTTTATTGCTGTTAAATTTGCTATCATATGTGATGCTAAAATAGTTTTAAAAGCATCTAAAGCAATTAAAGTAACAGTCCTTTAACTCATATATGAAAATTATTCAATATAACTTTCTGTTTGGAAAACTAAGCATAGAGTTGCATATCTTCATGTAGCAGATTTTTATGGTATTCTAAATTGGGTTTTTTCTTAATACCAGTGAACAGGTGAGAATGACAACCTACACTTAGTTCTGTCAGTGTAGGTTACAGAGAAACAAGTAGGACTGACACTAAAGAAAGACATAAACTGTAGCCTTTATAAGGTTGGACAGAGCAAAAATACTCTAATGAACACCTGGAAGAGGTGTTTTAAGCAAATTTTTATGTCATGTGATATAATCACGTTATCAGCTGTGTGCACAGTTGAATTGTTTCTGCATACTTTATCTTAAAAATTTTTTGGTCAATCATCAGTAATTGTAGTGTTTTAGAACTATGTTAATGCTGCCAAATAAGTGATTAAACTGAATTAAAATGAATTTAAGAGAAAACTTGCGACATAATTTTATGACTGCTGTCAGCCTTTTTCACTTATACATTCTTTGTGAGATTTCCCTTTTGCACTTTTTGCCTTTAAGACCAGAACTGTGTAAGCATTATACATGAAAAATTCCAATGAAACAGATGGCTCTCTTCATATAAATTTACACAGAACTAAATCAGGCATAGTTCTGTGCCTTTGTTTGTTTATTTTTGGTTTTTCTTCTTAGATAATTACATGTAGAATATGTTTTGTTATTTAAAAATAAATTGTAAGGCTATAAATGGTTATATTCTAAAATTAATGTTATATTTAGAAATATAACATTATTTATATATAACTGCCTTTTCTGTGCAAAATACAATTTTTCCACCTAGCCCCTATTTTTGTGTACTTTTGTGTACTTTTGCTTTTGTTTTCCTTTAATATATTTGTATTTACAGGCCTGCTCGGAGAAAAAGTGAAGCAGTAAATTTTAGCAAATTAATAAGCAATGGTTATGGGACTGACTGGTTTCAGCAGTGTACTGGATGGGAAAAAAAGACTGAAGAAACATCAGAAAATAGTGAGCACTCTGAAGGTAACATTATTAAAAGCTGTTTGAAAATGAGCTGGACTCTCAAGGTAACAGCAGAGGGCAGCTTCAGTATTTGTGTGGCTCTCTGGATATGGTGAGACACAATGAATTACTGTGCTGAGTTTACAATACCCTATGACCAGCGAAAGAAAGGAGTGCCTCTGTTTTCAGTCAGCGAAGGCAGGTGCTTTCATGGGCTTTTTTTCATCTCTACAATTGCAGTAGGCTCTGTTCCAATCCAGGGGCTTCTGTGTTCTGATCCAGGGGCTTTTCTGTGATGTGTTTCTGTAAAATGCTGCAGAGACACAGCCATCCTGCCTAAATTTAAGCAGACTGTAAAAGATTTGTTGCCTCTTTGCCCCTAATATTTTTCCAAAAACTTCTGTCAAAAGTGTCATTGATACTCCTGTTTAAGAAATAGATCACTGTTTGTAGAAATTTGTCAAAATAAATATATGCACATTGTTGAAGGCAGTGGAATTTCAACGCTTAGAGAAAAAAGTCATCCAATGTTCACCTTTGCTTTCAAACCTTTCTTTGTCATGAGTAAAGCTTTACAGTAGTAAAGCTATGAAAGACTTCACTTGGAAACACTTAAATATGAAGGTTAAAGGGTGGGAAATTTTCCCTTACTTCTGTCAAAGACCTTTTGCTTTGGTAACCATGCTGGCTATATCAGTTTTTTTATAGCAGTTTTTTTGAAATGCTATTGAACCTCCCATTGCATGCACCAGAATTTTTTTAAAAAATTTGCGTCAGAGAATCTTTTTGTATACACTGGGCGTTGTCATTATTCTCTTGACCTCGATATATTAATGTATTAAAGTCTTAGAAGCCAGGTATTTTAATTTCTCTGACAGTTCACCTCTGTCTGAGTTAATATTTTTGTCTTCCATTAATGTAAGTACAGTTATTTTTCTTTTTTTGGTGCGCAAAACATTTTACTCCTGCTGAGTATCAGGAGAAAACAGAGAACTAGAAGCTGTGTGGGTTTTGTTCAGAAGAAAAAATGTCATAAAACTGAGGGATGAAGCCAGATCTCAGTCTGGATCTGAAGGGGAATGCATAACCTTAGAAGCCACTCTTCAATTTAACTTAAGTATCCGAACTCTGATCATGCAGAGGATGCTGCTCAGTGACTCAACATTTCAACTATGGAGTCTAAAAGTGCTCTTCCTCAGCATGAAAGAAATCCTTGAATATTCTTCTTTGTTTTCAGATTCTATTTAACTTTGTGTGCTGACATTTTTGTTTCCCCTTACTGTCAGTAAAATTAAAGGGGATTTCAAAATCTTGATTTGATTAATTTGGTGATAGTTGATTTCTTTAATGTGAGTACCTCTAATGAGAGATCTGAGATATAAAGAAAACTTTGAGATTTTTCAGAGTTGGTTGGTTATACCACTTAGGCAATAGAGAAAAAAAACATGGGTACACTGGAAAGGCTGCTGAAAAGTCAGTGTGCTGCATAGATTGACATAGAGATACATCTAATTTTTGAGTTGCTTTTCTTTTTCAAGTTTTTTGATAACGTGATGCCTACTTTGCTTCTATTGCCTATGTTTGCAATCAGAACTGTTCGGATTGAGACGGGTTTTGTATCTCAGTGTAAAAGGAGATTGCTCTCAATGCTCTTAACAATATGGTTCCATCTGGATGTGTATCTTCATTCATTTTTGACCTTGTCCTTTTCATTCTTTTAGGTGATTGCTGAAGGTAGTGCTTTTACCTCTTCCCATTTGTGTGCTTTTGTCTGTTCATCCAAAGCAATTGGCAGCATGAGCAACTCCCTTTTGAGATGGAGTTTTCTCTTTTCTCACTTGTGCAGAATAAGTCACTTGCAGAATAAGTCCTAGATACATCAGGAAGGAGATACAACCCATTCCATATGTAAATCTGTAATCCCTTTGTTTTAGGATACCAATTTGCATCATACTGCAAATTTCTTAGGTAGCTTGTTTATCTTGTTAATTCTAAATTATAAGTAGTGGAATTTATGTGTATTTTGACAGGAGGAAGGAACCATAAATTTTAGCTGACCTTTTTATTATTATGCTTGAAGTTATTTTTTAAACTTTAATCTTTTTTTCTTTTTCTATTGCAGATTCAGAACAATCTGAATCACCACCAGCAAGCAATGAGTTAAAGCCACCGTTTCAGGGGCGTAATAAGTAACTTGAAAGACTGTTGGAGAAACTAAAGCCTTGTGTTGCTTATGTAGCCTACTATTTACATGTTGGCTAGATTGTTTTTGTAATTTTTCTCATCCCTGATTTAGAACTTTGCGAGACGGATGAACATCATTAGGCTTGATTACAGCAAATTTTAAAGAACAGGCAGCAGCTGTCAGTGCTTAGTCCTAGACCTTTTCTTAATATAATAAACAAAATAAAGCAAAACTGAGGTTTTCTCCTGCACAAGACTCCTGCTGCTTTACTGTTCTCAAACAGGGTTACTGTATTGCTGCTGACTTGACTAGACACAGACATGCTACTGATGTGTCCAAATCAGCAAGTTTCTTCAGTAAAGTACAGCTGTACTCCTGAATTATGCCACTAAGAAAAGTGAAGGGGAACTGTGTGGTATGGAATGAAATAGAAAGAATTGAACTGGTGTGGATACTTGGAGTAAAAAAGTCAAACCTTCACTGAAAAGACTGCTTTTTCATCCCAAAAGCTCATGTACTTTGAACAGATACTCAGCTCTCTAGGACAGTTCTGTTGCTGTGCCTACTCCACAAGAACTAGTTGATCAGTCCTAGTGTTCAACCACATAATTAAAGACCTGGTGGCATTTCCTGGTATAATCTTGCTGTCTAGAAGCTGAATCGTTGGTTAACAGTTATATGGACTTGGCTATCTATGATGTCTGCACTTTCAGCTGTTAGATAAAAGAATTACCTATCCTGAAGTCTTGACTGCAACAAAAATATTATATGCAAGATCACTGTGTTTATTCAGATCAGCAGAAGTTTGTACTTTGAAATAGCAATGAATAGAAGTTGTACTTTAATATTTTGAAAAAGTTAAGATATACTGATATTTCAGCACTGGCTATTTTATCTACTTGGATTATACTCTGAAATCTTATTAATAATTAAATATTGATTATAAAGTCCACTAGGAAGTGGATGCAATTTCATTACCATGCTTTTTGCTAGTACCATTAAAAGTAAACTCCTAATTTTTAGAATTTCCTCTTCAGATTACATTCAGTACATTTTACACCTTTGAATCCACATCCTGAATATTCTAAAATTTATTACTAAATATAGATTTCTTTGAACAGAATGCTTAGAGTATTTGGTTTAATACTGCTCTTTTTAGAACCTTGATGTAAAAGTTGATTGGAAATAGGTAAACTATTGCTGATCTAAACCCTCAAAATTTTCAGCCAACTGTAGAAATTTTGCTGTCGATGTTGTTAGACCTAGCACCTGAGTCCATCTTTGCTATCCATTATTTTGAACATTTCAACTAAATTGCATTAAAAAATAAAAGGCTAAAACATATGCAAATGCTTAAATGTACAGTTATTGGATATTCAGCAAATTTTTCAAAATATAAAACTTATATCAAGCTGTAACTTCAGTGGTGTGAGAGATTACTTACCTTGTATCTGTTTTCACTTACAATTTGTGTTGATTATGTCCAGATACATCGAAACCTTAAATTTTGCTGTGAAGGCAGAGCTTTTGGGGAAATTCAGTTTTCTAGGCTAGTTTATCAGGGGATGCCAGAGTTGCAGCTCATAGCATTAAAACCTGACCAGTTGTGGTGAGTTGGCCTTGGCTGGACTCCAGGTGCCTGCCAAGCCTCTCTATCACTCTCCTTACCAGCAGGACAGGGAGAGAAAATAACATAGAACACAGCTTGTGGGAGTGACTCCAGTAGAGGACAACAGAGCTGGTGAAGGTTCTAGAGAGTAAGTCCTATGAGAAGCAGCTGAGGGAGCTGGGGTTGTTTAGCCTGGAGAAAAGGAGGCTCAGGGATGACCTTACAACTCTCTACAACTGCCTGAAAGAAGGGTGTAGCCAGGTGGGGGTTGGTCTCTCCCAGCCAACCAGTGACAGAATGAAACAGCCAGGGGAGATTCAGGTTGGACATAAGAAGGATTTCTTCACTGAAAGGGGAGTTAAGCATTGGAATGGGCTGTCCAGGGAAGTGGTGGAGTCACCATCCTTAGAAGTGTTCAAGAAACAACTGTCCATGACAGTGCTGTGGCTTAGTTGACAAGGCGGTGTTCGCTGGAACGTTGGACTTGATGATCTTGTGTGGTCTTCTACAACTTAAATGATTGCCATTAATGTGTATTCAGCTTTCCTTAGTCAAGCCAAGGAGAGTGTTGATTTGCACTGAGTCTGAATGGATCACAGTTTGAATACTGTGAGTTAGAATATTAACAGCCTGAGATTTCTCATCACAAGAGCAGGGGGGTAATCCTGGAATCTGTGCATTCAGAATAACATAGAGCTGCACCAGACACACTGCCTGTTCTCTAAGGGGCATGAAGTCAAAGTGGTGTAACAAATCAAGAAGCTCCAGCTGAACCCAAGAATGGAAGTGTGCTGCTCGAATTTACCTTATCACAGTAATCCCGTTGTTCTATTTACTTCTGAGTCAATGCAGTCATGCAGCTGGCAGTTTTCAAAGTCATCAACAGTTCCATGTAAAAGCAGTGGAAGCTTCTGGTTTTCTATTTCTGTTTTTCAGAGAAATGCCAAAGTCAAAAGCTGGATGCTTATTACAAAATCTTGCCTTATTGTTTTAAATGCTGAAACGTTTGTTTCACTGCCTTGTGCTCTATTTCTATCCTGAGTGCCTTTAAGTAGTGAGATTTTTTTTTTTTTTAATTGAATACTGATTGCTTTGCAAGCCCAAAGATAAAAGTGCAATTACATTTTAGGAATTGCATCCAAGTATACTGAGCATGTGAATGTTTCTAAAAGAGAATTCCTGATAAAGACTTAACAATAACTTAGCAGTTTAGTGATCGGACAGTAATTTTCCTTTTATATACAGCCATTTAATTATAGTGAAGACTAATATATATCTAATTCTGACCACTTTAGTCTTTTTGGACTAGACTAAAATATAAAAATGCTTTCAGAGATCAAGGGTACGTATGCATTAACTTTCTTTGTGTAGCAATACAAACAAAAATTCAATTGACCCATGTGCTTCTGAAGCATCTAAAATTCCATTGATTTTGGCTTATCTATTTCTTAAATACTATCTGTACTGAATATGCAGGCTGAGTTGTAAAAGACATAGGCTAAAGCCCAATTTCTTTCTGTAAATAAATAGCTTCATATTCTGCTCTTGCTCTTTTCTGTAGATAATTTTTCAGACTATAGTTACATATTATGCTATAATATGGGAGAAAAAGCTAGAAATAGAAATACAGAAGTTCAGTTCTTAGCACCCTTTGTCCTTTTATTAATAGTTTGCATGATAGAAAACATCCAGAATAACTGAAGAATTGAAGTGGGTAAAACAGCTGCACTGAATTATTTGATCAATTGACTGTAAAAATGGTTTATGGCAAGCTTAAGGGAGAATACGTTTGATTATGACAGCCTTATTTTCCATAGCTCAAATTTTCATCCATGCAATATAAAAACCTGAAAGTGGACACTAGTTGGATATTGTTGTTATTATCCCAATATGTAGCTGTATATTTTTCACCCTTCTAAACAGTGTTAGTATCCTTCCCACTAAAATACAAAATGGAATGAAAAACCAAACACTACACTACAAAACCAGGAAGCTAAAAGGAGATCGAAAGTTTTCTAGTGATAACTGAGAGCAAAGGTTACCACAAATTATTAGACTCATAGAAATCCATAATTTATTGAACAGTTCAGACAAGATAACTAACCTTATTATTTACAAAAAAGCAATTTACATTGATTATTCTCTTAATATATAGCTGAATAGAAAACAACCTGAAAGCTAAAGCTTTTCACTGGATCCTGAGGTGAAGGAATAGGTAATATTCCTGTTGAAAGGAAAACTTTCTACCACAGAATTAAACACTCTTCTAAGGTGTTTGTCCACTACTATAGCTTGGAAGGCTTGACAAATATTTAAAGAACAGGAAAATGGAAGAGGGATTGGGAACCTCTCCTTCTGTTTCACCGATTGGAAATCTAAACAAGCTGAACAGGTGACACTTTTCTGAGTTTGTTGAGCAACTCCTCTTGCATGCCGTTTATGCCTAGAAATGCAACTGTGCAAGGGATTTCTCTCTCTAACATTCCCATACAAAGTCCTTTGATATGAGACAGGATATGAATAAATTTTATTCTAAATGCCCAATACGTGATTTTGTAATAAATACATCTTGCCAATGCCTTGTGCCTAATGTGTTTACTGTCCCGAGGCACAGAAAATTCTCTACCAAGAATCTCTGTCTCCCAAGTATTCCCTACTATGACAAACTCCTGTGTGGTTCAGGTACGAAAACTCACTTTAAACATTTCATTACAGGATTGTGGGTTTGGTTACTTTTTGGGTTTTCAGTTACTGTATGAACAATCTTAAATGTACTCTTCCAGTAGCCGAAAACGTCTCTGCTCTTTTCTCGAGCGGTATTTGCCGCGCCCACATCCCCACGAGAGCGGGAACACCGTGTGTGCGCACCGACACACACAAAGGGCAGACACAGGCACCACCCGGCTCCGCCATCCTCGCCCGACACCTGCGTGTGTATCCGTATCCGCATCTGCATCTCTGTCTATCTATCTATAGCTATATCTGTCTCTATCTCTCTGCTATCTCTCTGTCTCTCTATCTCTAACATCTCTATGTCCATGATAAGGACCTCCCGAACGCCCGTGCCCTTGGCAGCAGCTCTTCCGCCGGGGCCCGGAGCCCCGCGCTCCTCGCACGGCGGCTGCATCCGCACCGGCCGCGGCATCACCGCCCCAGCCGCGCCCTGTGCCCGCCCCGGAACACGGTGCTTCCCGCAGCCTTCCCGGCGCTCAGGGAGTTAACCGTGCCCGGGGCGGGGCGGTGCCGCCGCTGGCGGGAGGTGGCTCGGCCGGCCGCCCCGCATCCCGCCCGGGAACAGCGAGCAGCTATCCTCGTTTCCCACGGCGGATCCCGCTGCTCCTGGTGAGAACCCCGTCCCGCCGGTCGGCCCGGCAGCCCGCGGTCCGCTCCCGGGGGGATGGTGGGGTTCCCGCCGTGTCTCCCGCCCCCGGTGGCCGCACCGCGGGCGGAGAGTGGGTAGGGAAGCGGCGGGGCGGCCGCCGGCGTCGCTCCGGTCGAGCGCTCGTTTCGGCGCTGCCGCGGCGTCCGGGGCCGCTTGCTCTGCCTGCGGAGCCGGGGGAACGCTCCGCCAGCAGCGAGGGGACCTGCAGGGTAAAATGAATTTTGCAGCGACTCCAGCTTTTCCTGATGATGGGTGAAGACCGAACAAGAGCTTTTTCCCGCAGAAACCATTGACTGTGGGCTTCCTTCAAAAATGACGGATGGCGGGGGGAAATGAGAGGTGGCAATTACAGTGGATTCTGCATGGGTTTAAAGCACCGGTCTGAAGATTTAGATGCTTAGATGAGGTATTAGGAAGAAATTCTTCACTATGATGGTGAGAATGGTGGTGAGAATTCTTCACTATGGGTGGTGACACATTGAAACACTTATGCCCAGAGAAGTTGTGGATGCCCCATCCCTGGCAGTGTTAAAGGACAGGCTGCATGGAGCTCTGAGCTACCTGGTCTAGTGAAAGGTGTTCCTGCTCATGGCAGAAGGGTTGGAACCAAGTGATCTTTAGGGTTTCTTTCAACCCAAACCATTCTACAGCGTGCACGCACCTTCAAACAGGCTGCACCCTTTCTTTATCTGAGTCCTGCTGGGAGCACATTATTGTAGACCATCAGTTTTAGATTTGGCTGAGGAAGACTGCAGAAACTTTTGACATGTTTGTAAAAAAAATCCATTTAGTTAGACTGTGTGAGAGTTTTGTGGTTTTGCATTAACCGGTTGCTTGTCAGCTGCTACCTGATTGCTGTCAGGGTCTGCCATGGGAGGGCTGGTTTATGCTTCCCGCCTTCAATTCCTGCCAAGACACGTCCAGCTGGGTGCTCTTGAGGGGGGATATGCCAGACCTTTGGACTATCAGAACTTTGTTCTCAGCTTTTTGAAGTGTATCATCTGTGATTATTTAGGGGATCAGAACGAAGAGAGCTTTAAAATTGCATGGATGCTTAATACTGTGAGCAAGAGCTGAATGAATACCCTTGGTTTATTTGGAGCCATTTTTCTTCTTGATACATAAAAACCACTTTGCCATTTCTTCTTCCTAGCTTCTAACTCCTCTTCATCAGTACTTGTAGCTCTGTAGGAAGAAATGATTTTTTTTCCTGTAATGTATGTGGTATAATGGTGATGCCCAGTAGTGGCTGACCATACTTCATACCACCATAAGGAAGTTGACTATAAATGCAACTTTTATACTTCACCTCCTTGACCATAGATGGTTGTATACATTTAGTATACCTAGTACATGTGAAGTTTGGGTCTACTTAATAAAGGTTGATAGTTTAAATGAAGAAAACTAATTGTCCATATAAATATTAGTACATTTCCATTATTCAGTGGCTTTTAACAGGCAGGTCTCTTGTTTATTTTGTTAGGTTGTGCACTTCCTTAGAAATTCACATGTGATGTAATTCTGTTGCAAGACAGATTTTTTTTCTGTTTCCTTATGATGTAATTCTGGAGTTTTTAAGGATTACAGTCCTGTCTGTTATAATCTCTGTGCTGTCAGGTCCTTCTTAGTGGAGGGTAGAGCAAAACTTTATGATTCAGTGCTTCCCATAAGGACATTCCCAGAAAGTACCAGCTTCGGCACGTAGCCTTATAGTCACTTCTGAAAATAATAACAAATTAATCATTCTGTGATTACAATTCTGTCCTTGGACCAGCATGAAAGACTCAGTGATACATTTGCCTATTTCAATGCAAAGATGAATGCAGAAAGGAGAAGGTTTTCCAGGTAGGTTAAGGTAAGGGATCAGAAAAAAACGTATTTGGGATAGATGATAAACTGGAGAGCTGTGGCTTTCTGAAGTCATGTTTTAGTTTCGTGTTCCTTGCTTTTTGCTGGAGAAAGAAGTGCACTTAAGGTCAGTAGGAGGAGTTTAATGGGGAGGATATGAGTAAGATGCTTTGTGGACTTGGGTTTCAGGTGTCTGACAGCTAGAGCTAAGCTTTGGAGACCTGGAGCCAAAGGTGGAAGGGGACTGAAGCTGGTTCAGCAGCCACTGTTGGTGTAGGAGGCATGGAAGCAAGTGGGTGAGTTAGTTAGCAGTGAGACTTGCCTCTCTGTGGCCAGTGAACCTGCAGCTGTTCATACCACACAGAACACAGGTAGTGATGAGGTGGGGGTTGCAATAGCAAGGGAATAATTTAGGCTTGAGAGCTTTGTAAGTGGTGATGCTCAGCGGTAAGAACTGTAGATGCTCTTTTTGCTCCTTTTGTTCCTTTTGCTCCAGTTATAAAAGCTGTAATGTGGCTGGATTATTTGGGGAGTTTAATATTCATTGTAGTTATCATCAAAAGAGAAGGTTTCTGTCTGTTAATGCTTCCAGCTTTACAGATGGCACTATTCTGATGCACTTATATATATATATTTTTAAATATAATTCTAGGTATAAAAAATACATGGCTCCTGGTTCCTCCAAAGAGAAGAAAACTGATGATGGACAGGCTTCAAAGTAAGACTGAGAAATGTATTATTTTGTCCAAGTTTACACTTAAACTTCCTCCCCAAACTCATTACACACTCATTTAGTTTAAGATAAAGTTTATGATAGTAATGTTCAGTAGCAGCTCTCTTGTCAATTGGATGCTTTATTGCTTTACCACACCTATAAAGAGGACTTTTCTGGCTAGCCATATGAACTTCTCTCAGCAGTGAATTTTTCAAAGCAGGGGGATGTTTTTATTTGTTTTAATTCAATGAGCTGCTGAAATGTTGACTTTGGTTGCTGCTTCAAGAGTGCAAACAGATATTTCAGTGTGTTTCTCTAATACTTACTTTAAGCTTATTTTACTAAAACCCGTTACGTGCCTGTTTATTTGGATTCATATTTAACTTACACCCTTAGAAGTTGTAGGTAGCTTACAACAGCTTTAGGGAAATAAATTTTCTGCCCCGATCTTTGCATGGTAAGGATTTTTATCAAGCAAACTTTGTCTCTCCTGTAATTCCATGGCATTGGTCCTATGTACACATAACAATATCCTAGTCTTTATTGCTCATTTTACCCCTGGGTCCAAGTCTACAATCAGCTGTGCAGATAAGGTGAGCAAGTTTATAATGGCCCCTGACAGTGTTTAGGCAGTGGGACTGAGAGTGCTGTTGGTGGGGTGTGAGATGAAAAGGGTGGAATATAGCTACTGATGAGGAATGAGGCTGTGTTTTGGCCAGGCATGAGGACAGTGGTGTTGGCACATACCACATGAATTTCCTTGCACTTTTAATAGAGGCCTCACCTTTTCTCGATTTATTTCCTGGAGAGAAACTTTTATTGCCAGTGTTCTCATGAAGAAGGAAATAATTTTTTTTGCTTGCCTGAGGATAGATTGTAAAATGATTTCAAATCATATCCTATCCTATTTGCATATGACAGCCATTCCAATGAACATCAGTACAGCCAGATACTGGATCTGCATTAGTGAGTCACCCAGTAAATAAATGTAGAGTGTCCCACAAAGCTGAACAGGAATAATTCAGGGGAGGCAGCCTGGAAATTCAGCTAATATGAGCTGGTGAATTCCTAGGTTGTCTGTGTCTTCATGACAGGCCATAAACCTGCTCTTTAGTTCTCCCAGAGTCAAACAGGTCTTTTGGAAGGAAGAACAAAGGCAGCCAAAGCCTTTGGTTCCACCTCAGGCAAGCTTTGTATGAAGAGAGGCAAATGGGGCCCATGGGAGATGGAAGAGAATTCCTAATGAAGGAGTGAATGGACTGGCTGCCTGGAGGGGCAGCTCCTTCAGTTGCTGAAGGTGATTGTCTACGGTGGGCAGGGTCAGATAGGGTGGGTTGGGATGACACCTCTTTCCTTAATTGTGCAGCTGTTACTGGATAATTAATGATGTTGGAGAGAGACCATCGAGAGAAGAAGAAATTGCTATACTTAGAATATCTGGGTTGTAACTATTTGCTTTCTAAGGAACAGTTCAGTGACCTCGGCATGGGTATATTGGCCGCTATAGGCTTCCTTCATCCTGCACAGGCAGATATGGCATAGGAACTATGGGAAAGCACTGCCTTTCTGGAGAGGCATTAGAAGGCAGACAAAATAACCTAATGACCCAGAACAACTAAAATAGTGCTAAACACCTCTGTTTAGGCTTCAGAGCTGTTCCTGAGTTGTCCCAATGATTTTTTGAATGAAGTCTAGGGGAACTCTTGTTTGTCTCCTCTGACAAAGCAGTTTGAACTTGCTGAGCCATGCTGTGCCTCCACTGAGCCTTCATTTAGCTACTAAGTCATCTTCCTGTGTCTGGAAGCTATTTACAGCTTGATTCCATCTCTCGAAATTACTTTGAAGTACTGGCCAGTGTTCTGCTTAAGCTTGTGCTTACTGTTTAGTCTTTCCTACCTGTTTCAATTGCACTTAAAACATCAAGCACAGAAGGGAGATGTTTTATAAATCATTCAGCTTGTTTAGTTAGTCTATTATCAAATTTTCCATGAAGGGGATCCCACAGACCAAGTAGTTCAGGGTTCCCTCCTTGTCCTGTCATTTCCTGTCTCTTCAGACAGATTAATTTTTATTTTTCTTTTAAGATGTAACATTTCTTTACAAGAAGCACTTAGGAAGAAGTGAATTATTTTTACTTCTTCTCTGTTTTCCCTTTTTCTTGATTTTTTTCCCCATGTCTGGTTTTCTTCTTGCTTCAGATTTCCACTTTTCTCTTTCCTTATTCAGATCCTCTGTACTTTTGTTATTAGTTTCATGCCATAGGGTTTTTTTTTCCTCCTGTCTGTATGACAGAGTAAGACAAATTGCCAGAAATCCAGTTTGTGCTTATGCATAAAGCCCAAATCATCCCGTTCTTCTAAGGTGGCTGGTGGAATTTCAGTCAAAACAGAGGTCAGGTTTGCTTTTCAGTTTTGCTATACATTGCCTTTGTAATATCGTGGGCTATTGAATTTTCCCTGGTCTTGCTCCCATTGTTCTGCTCACCATAAAGACCCCCTCTGGTTCCCAACTTTAATACTGTTTCAGATAAAAATTGCACTATTGCAAATGCATCTGAACATCTGGGCTTTTCTTCAGCAATTTCATCTGGGTGATGAATGGAATGTGAAATGCTATATGTGATATTTTATAAGATGTAAATCAGTTATGAAGTTTAGGTTTTCTTTAACACAATACACAAGATACCAAAAAAGGTAGTGCAGGCATTTGTACATGTGGCATTTCCCAACTTTTGACTGCTTGACTTAGAAGAATTGTCATCTGTTAGATGTAGGGGTTTGTATATATTCTATATGTTTCACAATGCTGCTGTCTTGGCAGAGAGAATTTTATTCATCTCTGCAACCCTCACCTGGAGAAAATGAAAGAAGACATCCTGTACCATTTTGCTCTTGGGACCGGTACCCATGATTTTCCGACATTGTTTGGGGATGTAAAGGTAAGATGCTTCACTTTCTTCAGCAAGCCTGAGCTTTTCTGCAGAAAGTGAAAGTGTAGCTGTCCTCAGAATAAGACTATATGTGTCAGCCTACCAGCGATTAAGGAGTACATGCAAAAGGGGAAAATTTTTGTGGATTCTTGCCACTTTTGGTATCCAACAAAGCTGGGGATAATTGTTTTTGACTGTCTCTTTTCATCCAGTAAAAAGGCAAATGCTGTAGGCTCTATTCAGATACAACTTCTGTTTGTTGGGTCTCCATGTCAATATTTGTCATTTATTAGTTTAAACAGGATGAAGGTATTTGAGTGCTGTACAGACAATTGAGGTTTCTTTCCATAATTCTGCTTCATGGCATTTTAGAATGTTTATGAGGACCGCATATCTGGGGGTTAATCTGTGCTAACTGAAGGCATTTGCACACGCATGTTGTTCTTTGCATGTTCCTTGACATACGGAATCATGCAGGTGATGTTGTTTTGTTCTGCTCTGTCCACCCCAGTTTGTGTGTGTTGGAGGAAGCCCTTCCAGGATGAAAGCTTTTATTGCCTACATAGCAGAGGAGCTGGGGCTTGGGAGCCCTGGGTGTGACCACCCCAACATCTGCGCAGGCACCGACCGCTACGCAATGTACAAAGTGGGGCCTGTTCTGTCCGTCAGTGTGAGTACTCCCCCTCCTCTGACACGGGACACCCTGCAGTTTTGATGCTGTTCAGAGCAGAAAATTTGAATGCATGTTTCTTTTAAATACTTCGCAGTCCGAATCAGGCTGCTCAAAATAGTGCAGCCAGCTTATTAAGGATTCCTTTTCAGACCTTTTTTGTAAGGGGGAAAATCTCCAATACCTTTGCTCCTTCTTGCATCCTTTTTCCTCAGTGTACCGTTGAGGTTTTGCAGGAATGGCCTTACTGATTTTTTGAGCAGTTGCTTCATCCCTGCTCTGTATCTTGAAAAATGAGGGGAAAAGGTCACTTGGTGCATGTGGGGTATTGGAAAAAAATGTCTGTATCACACCCAGAGCTATGTATCTGCAATGGCACAGTCAGACATACTTAAGAGCAGCAATCCGTGGACTGGTGCTGCCAACCCATGTATGCATTTTAAAGAAATTTGTAGCTTTAATTTGTAGATAGAATTACATGCTTCAATTGCAAAACTATAGTATTATTTTGCACCCTTTCTTGTGAGCTGTAATTATCACAATATTGTGCAAGCTAATGTGGAATTATGCTTGCTGAATGTCAAGACTAAACCACCGTGTCTGTGTTTTGAAAAAAATTAGCTTAACTATTCATTAGCACTTCTGGTTGATGAAAAATCAGAGTGGCGTTTTCTTGTGTTTAGGAAACACTCCATGATAAAGTGCATTTGTCAGCTGCTGGGAAAGGACACTCTATACTTTTGAGAATGTAAATGTTCTGTAATTCATGATTTTTAGAAATCCTGTATTTCATCCACAGTCTGCCAAAACTAGTGGGAGTCTATTTGTAGGCCCTTTCAGTATCTTTCTGTAGACCCAGAGGTTGGGGGTTTTGTGTGAATGAGTTGGGTGGCATTTTGGGAAAACACCATCAGGCAGGAGATAATGTCCAGCTATTTCTTCCATGTATATTCTGTGTTGTCTAGGGGAATGTGGAATATTAATTTATGTTTCCTTTCCAGCACGGTATGGGCATTCCTTCTATTTCAATCATGTTGCATGAGCTGATCAAACTGTTGTATCATGCCAAGTGTTCCGACATAACCATCATTCGCATTGGCACTTCTGGTGGAATAGGTATTTCCCCTCTTGATTTCTTTCTTTCTTTCTGCAAACCAAAGTATCTTTGCAGGAAAGTAAAGCATCGCTCTGCATGCAAGATATTAATGGTCAGAGCAGTTTTCCACAGGAGATACATCATTTTTCTTCTGTAATTTTGAAAGTAAAGGCAACATCTGCATTTTCACAGTGAAAATGCACTTAGAGATCTGACAACATGAGAAGGATTTTCCTGTCCTGTATGGAAAATACAAGAAATAAGTGAAAAAGGAAAAATTTCATTTTTTCAGAAATTATTAGTAATAATAAAAGGAAGCAGCTAGGCATGGACAAAAAATTCTCTTGGTGGATTCACGGGCAAAGTTGCCATGTTTGAAAGAAGCAGGGTTGGGTCAAGATGTATGTTTTATGTGTCTGGAAACCACTTGTTAACTGCATTGTGAAGATGTATCTATTTCCTTTTGCTGCAGGTCTGGAGCCAGGCTCAGTGGTTATAACTAGGCAGTCTGTAGATGCCACCTTCAAGCCTCAGTTGGAACAGGTTGTTCTGGGAAAGAAAGTAATTCGCAGCACTAACCTGGATGAACAGCTGGCTAAGGAGCTGATGCAGTGCAGTAAAGAAATTGGTCAATTCAATACAGTCATTGGCAACACCATGTGCACTTTGGATTTCTATGAAGGTAAGGCTGGTGATAGACTAACAGACTAACAGACTAACACACTAACAGACTAACAGACTAACAGAAAGGTAGGCAGCAATAGATAAATATTGAATAATATATTAACATTAAGCTTCCAGTTCATTAACAGAACACATTCCCTACTCTGGCTTGTCTCACAAATCTCAATTAACCTGTTTTTCATCTACGTAAAATCAAGCATTGTGCTTAGCAGTATTCTGTATCAAACTTTTAATTTTGTGTAGATTTCTCCCAAGCTTTAGTAGATCCTCTGAAGTACATATAGTCTACTATATACTTCTTATGTACCTGTCAGGTGCATTTGTCGCAAAATTCATGTGATTTATTGAAGCATCCTAGGGCCTTAGAGGAGTGGGAATTATTTGTGAATTGTTTAGGTTGGTTTTCTTTGCACTGTTTAAGTACCTAAAGTAAATATTTTCTAAAAAAAAGGGTTGGAACTTGTTTCAGTTTGAGCAAAGCAGTGATCAGACAACCAGAGATGTTATTTTGCTGAGTTGTGTCAGTGCTGCTATGTAGGAGATGCAAACCTACAAGGCCTGTTTTGAATAAACATACAGGCATTCAGGTGCTTTTCTGATCTCCTAAATCTAGATGTTCATTCAGAAACACCTTTCAAACCTTGTGAGAACAGACTCTAAGCAGCATCTGATCCTCCTTTCTCTGTCTGTTGCTGAGTAGGTGAGAAATGATCTTCATCATGGTGCTCCAGCTTGGACAGAAGCACACACTGTCAGTTTGTGCATCTCAGGCACCAACCACAGGTGCAAGCAACACTAAAAAAAGTGTCAGGGGTGTTTTCAACTCATACAGCAAAAGCTGAGAACAGGATCAAGGACATTAATTAAGGAGTACAACTCCCAAACCCTAGAAGATACTGAATAAAATACAGTGTATTTCAACTCTACTGTACTTAAACTGCTGCTGTCTTGTCTGTATATGATATTCCTGAAGAATTTGAATAAAACTTTTCTGAGAATTTACAATAATATTCGCTAGTTAGCTTAAGAGACTCTACATCTCTTACCTTGGAAAGTCTGTAAGTGATAAACTGTTTATCCTTTTAAGGTAGAAACAGGAAAGTATTTTTAAGCCTGGTGATTTTTTAGACAGTGATAAAACATATTAAAAATGCAGCCCTTCCATACAACTTAAAGTTTCTTGTGGAATTTTGATACTTGTATATGTGGAAATGTACTATGTACGTTTTTCTGTTTATGAATTTGAGAATTGAAGCAGAAGAAGACTAATTAAATTGCCATGATTCACATAAAGATTACAAGTAATGTGTATACACTCTAGCAATAGCTATGAATCACTTTATCCTATTTGTCTTGTACAAAAAAATAAAGAGTAGTAGTAAAAACTAAACACTGTATGGAGGAAACTGTAATAATTGGGTGTTTTCGAAATTGAATTTGCTCTGTGACTTCATCACTCTGAAATGTTCTTCCAAATTACTTTCTAGGACAGGGCAGGTTGGATGGTGCAATCTGCTTATATGATGAAGAAGAAAAACTGCAATATTTGAAGAATGCTTATGAGTCTGGTGTCAGAAACATCGAAATGGAGTCTTCTGTATTTGCTGCAATGTGTAATCTCAGTGGTGTCAAAGGTAAACTAAGTTAATCACTTTATCCAAGCTATAGGAAATTTTCTGTGTTGCAGGAGGTTTGTGGCTAAAAACTGCAAAGGAATGTTAACATACCTTCTGCACATATAAATGTATATAAAAGATATTGCTGCTTATAATTTTGTTGCTATGATTTTTTTGTTTGTGTCAGTTGTGTCACAACTTACCATAATTCCTCACACAGTTTTTACACAGTTTACTTCTGTCATTTGCTATTCCAGCCCATGGCAACCGTGTAAATCATTAAAGTACCCTATGGCATTAATTTATTTTCTCCAGTTAGCTTTTAAAGTTTACAGAAAGCAACTGCTTAGTTTAAGCAATCAGGTGATTCTCAGATCTGTATATATGTAACTATTCTCAGTTTCTATACTTTCATATCAAATGGAACACAATTATTTTCTGTAGAGTTAAGACTATGATTCTTAAACAGTTGAGGATTTTTCGTAGCATCTTGAATAAACCATTCCAAGTCATAAAATGAGTTAATTTTTTTTATGCATGCTGTGAAAAAGGGCAATTACAAATAATGTAATACAATGTCTTTCTTATCATATTAACTGTCTTCTCTCACTTTCCTTAGCAAGGAATATGCCTACTTAAAACACTGATGTTTCTCAAAGTCACTTAAGCTTGAGGAGTTCAAAATGGTGAAATATAAGCAAAAAGGCCAATGGTTATATCAAACACACGCAGTTCTTACTGGCTTGAAACGGATTAAAAACCCAACCAGTACTATCCCTGAGCAATTCAGGAGGCCTTTTGCTGTCTCTGCTTTGTAGGTCTGTAATGTATATTTACTGTTTGTGCTCTGCAAATCGCCACTGGCAGAAACCCCAGACAGAGCAGAGTTATAGGGTTGAGTGATAGACTTGAGCTTGAGTGAAAGGAGGGGTTTAGCCTTAGGGCTCTGATTGCTGAAAGGCAGCACACGAACCTGAGATGATCCTTGGGGTCCTCATGTGCTTGCAGTGTTCCTTGTCCCTGAATGTGGAGGCAGCTTATCTGCTGCTTCCTGAGGGGTGGCACCTACAGCACAGGCACTCAGTGGAGGACTGTAACTGTCTCTGCTGGAACAGTGTGTCGGGTCACTTCCTACCAGTCATGTCCTGGGTGCTTGTGAAATATACTTCCTATCAAGGAAAACATAGGAATGGTGATATAACAGTAAGTGCTTGCAGCTGCCTGGGAGCTCTTGCTTTATTAGTGTAGCAAGAAGTTCCCTTAAACTATTTCTACCTTGTATCATCCACAGCATGCTAGTCCCCTAGCATCTCATGGTACTACACACTCTTTCTTGGGGTTTGTTTTCTCTTGTATTTCTGTTCTTTTAGTGATTTGTTCAAATGTTTGTGCTTTTGGAGTGTAAAATGCAAGAATATGATTCCTAACTAATGCTGTCTTTTAATTTCTAGCTGCTGTAGTATGTGTCACTCTTCTGAATCGGCTCGAAGGGGATCAAATCAGCAGCTCACATGATGTCCTTGTGGAGTACCAGCAGAGGCCGCAGAAGTTGGTGGGATATTTCATTAAGAAAAGTCTTGGGAAAGTATGAAATCTCTGTCTCATGTTTTAGAGAAGGAGAAGGCCTTTATACAGATCCAGTCATGGCTGTGACTTTTGCCTCAGAATAACTCACAGCATTCCATTTGTCAGTGGAAATTAATCATTTATGTCACTGTTCCTTGGGAACTGAATGTGCTGAATGGACTTCAGTTAAGTTTTGCTTAGTTATGCATTGTTGGATATAAAACTCACTTTTCTGGGAATTGGAAAGTGGATCTGTTGTGAAGGACAAGCCTGTGATAATACATGTAAAAGCTTTATATATCCCTGCTGTAAAAGAAACACTAGGGAGAAAAATCAAACTTTATTGCCAAGTACATGCATACCAGCAAATTAACTTAAAAATTAGAATAATTTTCTTGTTGTTATAAAAAATTTATATGTTATAATTGTCTTTGTTGCTTTACTTGTAAAGAAAACTTAAAGTGAATGCAATTTTTTTTTGCAACCTTTGACAAGTAAACAGTACTATTTTCGTACATTAAAATTTCATGAAATTGCAAAGTGTGGGACTGAATTTTCTAAGCCTTAAGGACTTGACACTGAGCTGTTGAATATCTGTACTGCCTAGATACTTATCCAGGAATGTTTTAACTAAAGAATTGGATCATAACCAGGAAATATTTATGCATTAAATAATTTTGCATTGAAGCACTAGCAATCTCTTGCTGAAGCAAGACTCCTGCTTACGAAGAGGAATCAAAGGCATTCCAGAGATGCACAGCATGTTCACAGGCCTGTGTTGTGGTAGCCCTTGTTTCCTTGCTTTTGCCTTCTTTCTTTTTTTTCTAAATTGGTATTCATCTCCATTCTCAGGATGTAACAGTCACTGTTGCAATGGTTCCCAGTTCTTCTGAGGAACTGGAGTATACCTCTTAGTGGTACATGCCATCAAAACCTTCTGAAATTGTAGTTTTTTCCACTAACATTGGCCTAGTGTTTGATTGTTTTTTTTTTTTTTTTTTTTTTTAATCATACTCCTTGCTGCTTTTCTTCTGTGGTTTGAATGTAAATACATGGTCAGTTAAAGTGTGTTTATTTTTCTTCCTTTTTATTTTTTTTTTTTTTTAATTTTCTTTCTTTCTGCTGCAGTGGAGGAGGGTCCAACCCTAGCGGGGGTCACAGGTCAAAAAGTCTGAATAAGCTCTCAGAACAGCTGTAACTGACCCAGCAAAATGAGATTTTCTTTGTGAGGATTGTAGTCTTCAATGCTGTTAACAAGCACAAGCGTTAGAACTATAGGAGGGTGGTGTTAGTAGTAGGCAGAGTCATCAAGTGACAGAGACTGGAAACAATGTGATGAAAACATTAGAAAAGGAAGGGTGACTCATGAACAGAAAACTGCCAATGAGGAGCAGTCTCCTTATATTTGTTTATATTTTCATCTGGAAATCATATTAGTAACTTTTGAAAAGTTACGATCTAGTCTTCTTTTAGTTTTAAACCCACATTTTCTCATTTGTGCTTAGGATATACAGTGAATTTAAGTTTTCAGAGAAAATATTTTTTCCCCCTAAGCTTAAGGGAAGGAGAGAGATGGGGATGGCTCCACATTTTGTTTGAACTGTTCCTCCTTTATTTAAAAAAAATTAAAAATTAAAAAAAATTAAAAATCTGTGTTTAACTATGCCTGGTGCTTGCCTAGGCCTTGCAAGAAGCCTGTGAGGTCCTTTGGGAAACATGCAGCGCAGCACAACATGCAGCGCAGCACATCTTGTCTCTTTAATGTCCTGATCTCGAAACAGTAACAAGGAGATAGAAAAGAGGTTACTTCAGTGCCTGCTGCACTCTGTGGTGAAGGAAGTCATATACCAAATGGACCAGTAGGGGTTTGGAGGAGACAGTTGGCTGTTGTATAAGAAATACTTAATAAGAAATACCTAAAGAGAAGAAAAAATGCTTTACCTGGAAAACAAACCTCTAATGTGACTGTGAAGCTCTGGGGAAACATCTTACTACAGTTGTCCCAGAGGTATGAATATAAAATGATGTTCTTCTTTAAAGGAAGGACAGAATGAATCTGGAAACTTGTTAAAAAGAATTTCTTGAATTGTTTTAACAGTGTGTGCTGTCAAATGAAACCAAAAAGTTTTTGTATTTACAGTCAAATAATGTAGGCACTTCTGAGAACTAATATGAAAACTCTTATGTTCTAGATGCTAAAATAAAAATTGGCTTGTGGCCTGGCTGAGCTGAAGCTAAGGGTCATGCACTCATGGGGTGAGGCAACTATTGTATTAAATCAGTGGCCAAGACCCTGGCAGAAGCCTCTGAAAGATGAGCCTTTGCCTTTTGCCTGTATGTCCTTCCTCCGTCCCACTGTTCCTTAGGATACTGTACATTTCTTTCTGCTAAAAGATTTACTTCTGTGCTTCCCACCAGATGGAGTAAAGGGGTATATGAAAGCTTAAAATTAGAAGTCAAAGGATACCAAGTATCCTCCTGTTTCTGCAATTCTCCATCCTCTGATGCTGTATTCCTAATGCAAGAGGTCACTCTACAAACACATCTGACATGCAATAAAATACCTTTCTTAACTTCAGAGGAAACTTGCCAGAATGTTACCCTGATAAGAACAATTGTATTTTCCCTTATGACTGCAACTGGACAGGGAGATAAAGAAATGAGTCATTTGTGTGCATCCGGCTGAGAAGTTGCCTTTCTGTAGGTTGTGTGGAGAGTTATACAATATTTACAGGTTTATATGCAAGTCAGTTGTTCAATATGAGCCACCCTCATTCTTTCTGTAGAACATGAATGAGAGTGGTGATATTTTAAAAAACACATATGGTATTACATAAATGTTCAATATTACATAACGCAGTGTCTCCTGGTAGATTTACAAATCCTACAAACCCCAGAAACCCATTTCAAATCAAGGGCCTGCTGTGGTTCTCTGTGCCATCCTGTACCTGTCAAAATACTATACAATCAGTTTAATCCAGAGATCAGAAGGGATGAAAGCGAAGAAGGAAGGTAGAAGATATGAATAGAGTGGAAGCAGGAAGGGAGAAAAAAGTGGTTCTTACCAATGGTTTGTTCTGTGATTCATGGTGTTCTGCCCTATTCCTACCATTTTGTTAAAGAAATGTTTGAGATCATAATGAAGACAGGCTATAATTCAATGGTTTTATGTTTGCAAGAGTCTGAAAAAGAGCAGTAACTAACTCAGATAGTTACTTGAAGGAGTGGATTTTTATTTTTTGCGTCTTGATATATTTCAGAGAAGGATTTTTCTTTAATGAAAGGTATGAGAAATCCTGAAAAGGAACATTTTGGAATGACCTATGTCCAGAAGTGGTTAGACAACAAATGTTTTTATCTGTCCTTTAAAAACCAAGTGAAATAATTTGATAAATTCAGTATTTCTTGAAAATATATGCATGTAATAGGCAACATGTTTTTTTAACATTCTTCTTTGTAAAGGATTTTCAATGCATGGTATAACAGAGCTGGATTTTTTCAAGTCAAGATATCAATACAGACTCCTAAATAAAGTGCATATATGGTTGATTCAGGGATGTTTTTAATTTCCATTGACAAGACAGGTCAAAGAAAACTGAAGTGGATTGGATCTGCATGCAACAACTGAATAAAAGAAGGCGCAGTAGTGTGATTTGATGTCACTGTTATGGTTTGCTACAAGATGTTGAGGTTTGCTTTCCCTGAAAGTTTCTCAGTCTTTGAGTGACTGAAAGTCATGTTTTATCTTTCTGAAATAATTACCATTTGATATTATACTTCAGAGTATGGATTAAATTACAAATCCAGAAAGTCTTGTGTTGAAGAGAAAGGAGGTCACTGAACAGAGCAATATTAAATCTGAAACTCTGCGGTACAATAATAGAAGAAAGAGTAATGCTGACAGGTACAATGTCTTTGCTTGGGCTACAAACAAAGTGAAGCAGCAGCAAAAGACAGACAAGAGTTGGTTTTTCATGACACATGAACCTGATTCCAGATGCTTCTTGTTGGCGCTGAGCTTGCAGCTCTGAGAAATTTTTCAATTTACTATTAGTCTGTCATTTTAGGAGAGGAAACTTCCTAAAGCTCCCCAGAAGCTCTAACAAACTACCAACTTCCTTGGGAGATTGGGTCTGTTTTGTTGGTTTAACACATAGCTCCTTTTTAATCAGCCCCATTAACTGACCTTGCCACAACTGACATTTTTCATCAGGCCCTAACTTTGCACACACGAAGTGTCTTCCAGGAAAGATGCTACTAACTGATGTCATCCTGCAGGCAATTTGTCTGAACACAGGTCTGGCCCATGTAAATATTTACGAGTAGTACTCCTATTAATGTTAAAAGTAAAGCCTTGTGATCACTTAATAAACCTTGAGAAAAGAAGTGGTGGGTGGTGATAGGAAAAGTAGGTTAGTTTGCCAGATTCCCAGTCATATTCTCACATGATTTAACTGCATTCCTGTCTATACCAAACAGCATTGTTGGCTCTAAGGCTTTAACCTGTTTAACATATAAAATTATGTTTCTTTGAAAGTGCTTGCCAGCCTACTCTAATTACATTGTATTAAAACTGTAGGCTAGACATGGCGTGTTAATGGTATGATATTATAAAGCAGTCGAGTTTTAATACCAGAGCTGGATGCTGTCAGGAGGTTTTCTGCCTTTTCAGCCCCAGTGATTTTGGATAACTTGTATATTATAAAAGTAAAGTTTTAAGTTAAAACTAAGGCAAAGCCTGCTAAAGTTAAGCAGAAGCAAAAAAGGGCAGGTCACTCTCTTGCCCTTACTCAAAGACCCAATTCTGAGCCTGGTTTTTTTCTCCATTTCGGAAGGAATGAGTGGAGCATATGATGAAATCCATGGCTTTCTAATTTGCCTTGAAATACTCAAGATGTTGCTGTTGACTACAGCCACTTTGTCAAGGAGTCCTGAAAGCATTCATTTAATATAGCTATTAGCTGTTGTTTATAGTGAAATAATTACATAGTTAATATAGATATTTAAGGCTGGTACTTGCACAGTACTGCTTGATTCTGTCCTGATGAAACCTAGGATTCAAAAGAGCTTCCAGGATGGCAGCAATATAGCTGATATGTCTTTCAAAAAGTATTCATTAATCCCTTGATTTTCCTGTCTCTGTGCTTCTTTTTCATATTATTGTATCTTTTGTGCTAAGGGTTCGGTGTGGGGTGTGTGTGATGGTTTGATTTAATAATTCTCATATTTCTATGACATTCAAAATAATACAATCAAGCTCATACAATCTGTGTCTTCTAAAATTACTTTTGGAAGTAATTTCCCAGAATGTCACTGCAGTGATTGTTCTTGGTGGAATGTTCATGGGATACCTTTTACTTTCCTAAATTTCATTCTAGAGAAAACAGGTCTGCTACTGTAGGACACCAAACTAGTCAAGAATGAATTTCTATAGGAAGTGAGAAACTTCTCTAATGAAGTAAGAGACAAATGAAGTCAACATAACTTGATGGTGAAAGATGTTTTTCTACTGAGTGTCTTATATAGTAAAATGGGAGTCAGTAGTTGATTAGTACTGGACACTAATTGCATACAAAATGGTTCCTGTTAGTGTGAAAATAGAATGCCACATTTATGAGACTGTAATTATAAAGAGCATAATAAATTAACACATCACAGTCAGATTAGCAGAGATTTTGCAGTGAAGCTTGTTCAAAATAATTTGGCAAGTGGTTCATGCGGGCTGCTTTAGCCCACACACTTAAAGACAGGAACTGTCATCCGTATCAGTTGCTTTAATAAGTAACTGCTTGTAATTCATTATGCTGAGTAATTTATAACTTCCTACAAATCACATTCTATAGATTCTGCTCCCTGGCTTTCCAGAATGGCTGTGCAATCCCACACTATTAACAATTAATAGTATTTCAATTTCAGTTTCTGAAAAATATTTGTTTAAAAATACATACTTTTGCTGTGCACAGAATCTCTCTCACTACTACCTCAGAATGTCACCTTTGATCCTAGTGAGAAAAATAACTGCCCATACTCTGAAATAGCAGGGATTTTAGCAATGCTTGACTAAAAGCAGAAGTGCCATCCAAGTGTGAAGTGGAGCTCCTTGGTAAGGTGTTAGTTAAACTTGACTCAAAGGTACATATGTGCTTAACGTCATTCAGAAAAACATTAAACTATTTAGCTGTTTAGTATGTCCTGAAGGACTTTTACATTTCTGTTTGAACTAGATTATTACCTCAGTAATTTTTTCAGTCTCAGAGCAGAGAATATAAAAGGAAATCCCACCATATTAGAGAAATGAAGGTGTTTAGTTAGTTGTATTGTGATTCTTCTGTGATTACTGCTTTTTGGGAGATGGTTTTCACCAGTAGGTAAAATCAATGAATTTATGACACCTTACTTAGTCTGTGTTTTTCTCTCTTCCCTGAACCATGGAGAAGGTAAAATTAAAACAGAAATTTGCACCATTTCAAATACAAATTTTATCAGACTAATCAGTCATTTTCCTAGGAAGTGGAGTAACTAAGTTTACAGTGTGCTCTGAAACACCTAAACTGCTGCTGGGAAAGGGAAGCTAAGGCAGTCAACACTAGCTGATCCTCATGCCATAGAAACTGGCACAACTAATTAGACCTGAAGATATGCAGTTGTTCCTCGCAGAAGCAGGAGATTTATTGACTTTATAAATTGCTGCCTTGGCCTAAGTATAATGGAAGTTGGATTCCACTTTGATGACTTCTGTATCCAAAAAGTTTTTGTTTTTTGGGGGATATTACTCTTATTGGGGAAAAAAGCTGCGAATGTTAGGATGTGTCCTTCATTCAATGGGAATACATTTGTAGAAAGTGCAATGATGCAATTTACTCAGCAATAATAAGAAATAAAGAATATTTGTTCAGGCATCATGGTGTCCTATGTGTGTGTGAATCATAACTCAGATTTTAGGTGGTTTGAATTATCTTATATAATGGCTGTATTGTATGTCTCTATTGACCATAGAGAGAGCTTTCGGGCATCAGATTCTTAGGCAATTCATTTGTGTAGAACAAAAAACCTAAAAAGTTTACTTCTGTGCTCAGTGTCATTCCTGGTGGGTAGGGTCGTCATTCTCTGCACCACCAGACTCCTGCTGGGTCTCCCACTGGTTCTGCTGCCACAGGTGTGCACATGCTCCCCTTCTGCAGAAGGAATTGTTCTCCCACCTCTTTACTGAGGAATTGCTGCTGTAAGACTGATATTCATCCCAGGCAGCATGTGGCTATTAATTAACAGAGTTTTCTATTTTTAGAATATTCCCCCCCTCTATGCATGTGAAGGAGAATGAAATGTCAAACATACACCCTCCACAAGAGAAAATTCAAGTCATATGATGATGCTTTGGGGCCACTACTGTGCTAGATGTATACTTATAAGGATGTTCTAGAAGCATAGTGGCATTTTTAGGGCTATGTGGTGAAACAGTGTTCATCTCCTATTTATTTTCCTTCTGGTTTTTTTTTTTTTTTTTTTTTTTTTTTTTCCTTCCAAATATAAGCATCTGCAAACAAACAGACATAAACACTAAAATGACAAAAAGTCACAAAACTTTGGAAAAAGACAAATGTGTGTTACATATCTTTGCCCTCTCCGCTCATTTTTTGCATTCATTTTTATTCCAGAAAAGTAGAAACAAGTGCAGAATGTATGCTGTGGAGTAAAGCAGCCTGAAGGCATTTCTATAAACCCATCCCCTTACTGTTCATTGCACTGAGAAGGAAAACAGAAAGATGAGATTCCTCAATGAAAGCAAAACAAGAGGCAGAAACATAATCTCATCTTTTCCCAGGAAGCAGGCAAATCTCTTGCACTATTCACTAGTGCTGGAATTAATCAGCTTCTGAATAATACGTTTGGACTGCTTGGTGAGATGATTCTGGGTTAGAAAGTCCCTAAGAAGCCACTCTGCGAGTGGATGAAGGAAAGAAAAGAAGATATGGGGCACGCTGTACACCAATTTAAGGCTCTGTTTTGGAAAAATTGGCTCTGCCGTCTGAGGCAACCGGTGAGTGTTTGGAAATTATTAAAAAAGGAATATTTTCAATTTTTTAGTATCTGTTGGAAAGACTGTGTCTATCAATTTTCCCTTTTCACTGCAGATTGGTAAGGACAGGCTGGCTGCAAGTGGTCTTTGTTTTGCCTTTTGCTACCTAATTGTTGAAAACACAAGTAGAGAACAATGTGGTTTTTTAGTTCTAAAACAGCTGAATGCTCTTAATTTGAAGATGAGACAAATCTCATAAAAGTTTTGAAGAGCTGCTGCTTATCTTTTAATTAACATTAGATACTAGCAGTGCTGGTAAGCAGTGGCAAGGGAGAAAATCAATTTTCTTCACCTTACAGGTGCTTATTGGTAATGTAAGAAAGCATGCATGACTGTGATCAAAGTCTAGATACAGGGAAAGTATTGTGTATTACAATTGTATAAACTTCTAAATTTCCTTTCTTATCTGCTCTCCAATGCCTAATTTAACCTTTCAAATTTCAATATGCAAAATTATGTGGCAGCTACTTCAACAGAAGCCAAAATTAAAATAATGAAAATTATATATGAGATGTCTTTCACCTTTACTGTGATTGAAACAATTTTTCAGGATTGAAGGAAGTGAATTTTGTCAAGCGAGAGAACATTTTTTGTGGAGGATAAAGGTCACTTCAATTAATAGTTTCACACTGATTTCACTTGTCTGTAATGATCTGAGAATTTGCAGTGAAGCATGTTGGCTGCTTTGGATAGGATTATTTCAATTAAATAAACACACAGCTTTCAGTTTCAGAAATATTTAGCATCAATAAAATTGCGATTTTGAGAGGAATTTCTTCCTTAAATTAATGAAAGTGCTGTTTTCTAATTTAAAAAGTACTTTTGGGGGAAGGATGCAGTTGGTCATATTCTTCTCCATGCCTGAACTGTTCTGTATGTTCAATTGGTGTGCATCAAGTGGCTTCTCTATATCTCCTGTTTTCCTCCATGTGGATCTATTTCTCCTCTTGTTCTGTGTAGTGTTCCCTCATATATTTCTGAAGGAAAAAAAAATCTTAATTCATGAAAACTTTATGTTCGTGTAATTGCTATATTTCCTGAAAGGAAAACTCACTGAGATGCAGACTTCTCCAAGCCAGGAATTACAAGGGTGATCCAAAGCAAACTTCATTCTGTCTGTTAAGAGGCAGGAGCTGCCCTGGGGAACTTACAAAACCTCCTTGTGTGCTGTTGTGCAAACACTGAGTTGTGAAGGTGCTCCATCTGCAGTTACTGCAGGAGAAATCCAGGTGGATCATCCACCTGTGCAGAGGAGGTCAGACCCTCATGAATCTGAAGAGAGGGGCACCTCCTGAAAGATCTGATGTGCTTCAGTTCTGTTCCATATCATGTAGATCTGTCTGTATAAGACAATTTTCTCCTCATGGTTTTTTTATCAGCAGTTAGGGCTGGAAGACAAGTGAGGGCTTTCGAACGTGCAAAGTGTCATGAGTGCCATGTGGCATTAGCCCATATTACACAGTGAAGGGTGAAGGGGCTTTGACAGATGTAAGAGTTCTGTAAGGAACAGGTCTTTTGATGGAAATTCAGATTGGCATCAGCACCTTCTATCAACATGATTCAAAGGCAGGACAGGTTCTTTTGTACATTTTGACTTCTTGGAGTTTGAAATTGCAGTTGCACAAAAGACACATTCTCATTTCTGTTTTCAGAAGCTTTTGCTTCAGAACTACAGATTCTAGAAGCTCAGGAGATACCAGGCAAATATGCTACTTCAGTTTTCCATTGCTGCATTTCTTAACTATCATTTAAATAATGTTTATTGTCTTCCAAATTTATAGCTAGGTAAAGATGAAATGTGATTCTCAAATTCTGATGCCCCAGTTTACAGGACAATTGGAATTAAAATCAGCTGGGTCCTAAATCTCTGTTACCAAAATTCACCATTCCCCCCAGTGCATCTCCCCAGAATGTCATGAGCTTTCAGGTTCCCTCAGTGCCTCGGCAAAGCAGCTGCACAAGGACTGCAATCCTGCAATCTCACAAATACTCTTTCTTTGGACCTTCTGTGGGCACTTTGAACGCAAGTAAGTCCTATGCAGCAGCATTACTTTCCCACGTTTACAACCTGTTGTCTCACCTTCCAGCCTTCAAGTCTTTGGAGTCAGAAATTTCATGTAAACAAAAAGATGTTTACAGAATTCTTTGTCTTATTTACATTCCTTTCTGTGAAAGGACAATTGATGGACACTTTCTCAGACCAGTGGAAGTGAAGAGGTTGAACCTCAGTCTTCCAATGTGGTCTCTTTTCTAGAAATCTATATAAGCTGTAAGAAAAATTAAACTTCCTCTTTTCCCACTTTGACTCCGTGGTGATCACTGCATCTCCCTCGGGACAGCATTGTGTCACAACAGCCAATAACTTACTTACTAAGATGAGTTTTGCATGCTTAATGTCGGCAGCATGCTGGTGGTTCACTGAGTCCTCCAGCCTGTTGTTTCCTCTGCAGCTGCCTTCTCAGTTCCTATCCCAAATTCCTGTTAGCAGGGGCAGCAGTCCCTATCCAAGCTGTACCCTCCTCCCATGGACTATGCCGGAGATGGCAGGGCTGTGTTTGACCCTCACTGCCAGCTGGTTTCCTGGCTCAGCCTCAGCCCTGGCTCACCTGGAGATCCAGGCTCCCAGCAAAGCCTTGCCGGGCACTGCCGGGCAGGCCCTTCCTGACAAGAGCCCTGCTGCCCTGGCACCCTGCCTGGCTCCTGCCCTTCAGGGAGCAGCTGGCTGGTGCTGTGCCCTGGCTGCCAGCTGAGCCCTGAGGTGGCACCAGGGAGCCCAGCCTGTGGCTGTCCAGGGCCTTCCCCTATAAACCCCTGGAGCTCTGGTATCCCACTGCTCACCTGACCTTTTTGTCGGATCTTCCCCCAGCCACTGAATGTGAGCTGTCATGGTGGTGGTGTGTGCACCCAGGGACAGCTGGACCCTTTCCAGCCCCTCCTGGGCAGCCTGGTGACATTCCCTCCCATTTCTCTTCTTCAGTGGCCCTTCCCTCAGCTGCTGCAGCTGGCTTCATTCCCCACAGAGAGCCCACAGATGCTCTGCAGCAGTGGCTCTGCTCCACAGCAAGGTCCTCCATCTGACCCCAGACCGGAGGAATGGGGATGAATATGCTAAGGAGGGGAGGATGCTGTCAGGGTTCTGGGCCTCTGCTAAGTTTAATGGCTCTGAGCAGCCTCAGTGGGGCTCAAGCCCCAGCTGAAATGGGGTTTCTGTGCCCTCTGCTCCTGCCTGGCATACTGCTGTCCAGCTCAGGCATTGTGCTTGGCTACTGTTTGGCTTGACCTGCTGTGACACTGACTGAGGAGCTGGACTCCTGGTTGAGGCTGGCTCTGTTAGCAGAGATTGTCCTGCTCCCCATCTGGGATCCCTGGGATGGGTCCCCTGCCCTGCTGGTGGCACTGTTACGCACTGTTCCCTGCACCCTGGGGATCAGCTGGCCCTTGCTAATCCCTAAAAGATTGAAAGCACCATCCTCACTTTTATTAGGTTGGCTCCTGCATTTTGAGTGTGATCAGTTTAGATAAATGGCAATTTCCCTAAATTTCAGGGAATCTTTGTTCCTTGTCTCATGTTCAGCACAGATATCCTTCTCCACAGGGATTTTTTTCCTTCTCTGACACTGGATTTTGTTCTTAAACATGTTATGGTACTTAGGCATTTTTCTGACATGCCCAAATTTAGGAATCACTTCTGTGATGGGATTTGGTTCAGCTCTGACAGTTTAGAAATAAAATCCCCTGTATGCTCCAGAGAAGTTAACAGCCTCTAATGGGAGATCTTCAGTGTGTCTGTCATTTTTACAGTGTTTTTCTGTCCCTATTCACATCCTCCTAATGCTATTGTCAATGAATCAAGAAGTCTTTTGAAACTTGTCTCAATGGCAGTTTCGCCTTTCTGCTGCTGAAAACTGATGCAATTGCTTTTGTGGTTTTTTTTCTTCCTTCCAATCCATTTGGGAGTTTGTGCCCTCTCTCCAGAGGCATGAACACGCACTGTGTACCTGCAATCTGCTCAGAGAAGACACACTCAAAATCTGAGTCCCGTGGCACCTTGGCTTGTGTGCCTTGTCATAGTGGCCCTGGAAATGGGAACACTGGGATATGAGATGTGTGGCTGTGGGCAGCCTCAGGCCTGTTAGCTTAGTCTCACTTGGTCTTCCCTCCTGGAGCTGATGAAAGTGGCTTTTGGAGAGCATTTGAGCGCAGGTGACAGAAAGGGTGCCCTGGCAGCAGCCAGGGAGCCTGGGAAGGACAAGAAGGCATGCCATAAGGTCAGGGAAGCATGAGGAACTGGAGCAAGGTGCAGAATGCTGCTGACATCTTAGGAGGCTCAGGTATGGGAAAGTTAAAGGTGTCTGTCTTGACCTGAAGAAAGTATCTACAAACACTATAAATTGAAATGAAAACTACTTTTCTGTTCTGAAAGAAGTTCATTTTACAACATTATAAGGATTTCAAATGGAAGTGTTGTTGCTGACTTGCTTTAATGATCTTATTTTTCCTTAAGTAGTTGTAGAGTGGATTTCAATGTTTTTATTTTAAATTAAAAAACATATGAATTTTAATTATTTGTTCCCAAACCCTATGTTCTATAGACTGGTGATGTTCTGATTTCCTTTTTCAGGTCCTCTCTCTCACTGAAATACTGTGGCCATGTGTACTTTTCTTGATTCTAGCTGCCATCCGCTCCCAGGAGCCCCCAAAATACAAGGAAAACTGTATGTTTTGTTTCACTGTGTTATATTTTGGTTGCTTCTTCTTGTAAAAGTATTTAGCAAACACAAAAGACGTCCTAGAATGGGGGGACTTAAATGTAGTGGAGTCAATGGAATGAGTCCCTACAGTGGGATTCAGTCTTGTCCAGCTATGGATCTCAGGAAGCTGTGTTTAGGTGGGAAAGAGATACAAAGCTTAAGATCTGATGGTAAGACAAGTTTTAAACATCAGCTTTTGGAGTAAGGGAGACTACTTGGGTTTTAGTTGTATTTATTGTTTTCTATTGAATAATGGAGTTTAGATGACCGCCTCAGATATGGATATTTGCAGTTAGACAAGATGAACCTTACTCCTACCCACTTCCTGGGATTGAGAATTCATATTTTGTTAAATTCTTCCATTTCCTTTAACACTTCAAAGCTTGTTTTGAATACGTCCACCTTATAAAGCTATTTTTGCTTTTATCTTGTCAAAATATAAGTTCATTTAGAAAATAATTATTTATGATTTATTATATTCTATTTAGATAGACTTATATATTTATTATAATCTATTCAGCTTATTATTCTGTTATTCACCAATAATATTCGCCAGTTTTAGCTACATTAAAAATCAGGTTGGTAAAACAATTCTAGATCTGTAGAGTGAAATATCTGGAGAGAATCTAGCCTGCACTATATACATTTACTTTATGGATAATTCCAGAGCTGTGGAAAAGTGGCTGTTTAGACAGTCTTGATTGATGCATGTTCAGATATTGCTGAATACAAGTTCCTTCATTTTTCAAAAGCCTGTGAGAAAAGAGGAAACACCACTTTGTGCAGAAGTCTATATTCCAATCCAGGTCACATGATTTTGGGCAGAGAGGCTAGCAACCACATGATGCTGCAATAATGTTACCACCAGGAAAATCAGCTTTTCAAAGATTGCTCTCAAATTTCCCACTGTAGCTTGTTGTCACAATCTGACACAGGAGTTACTAATTTCTGGTGATGACTGAGTTTTTCTTAAATGAGACACCTGACAGTGATACAACTTCATTGCTTGCAGGTGACAAAGAGGCCTTTTAGGACAAGGGGACACAATGTGATGGTATAGTTTGCAAATGCAATGTCTTACTTCTGCTGCTGCTTGGTTTTAGGTTACTTAGAAGCTCGTGATTTACCAAGTGGGGGCCTTTATCCTTTCATGAGGAGTCTTTTCTGTAATGTTGGTTCAAGGTGCAGGAATGCCAGTTACACAATGCAGAGACACAGCCGCGTTAGGTAAGTTACGTGAATTTCACAGAGCTGGCACCATCACAGCACATCTTTTTTTTTACAGCAAAGGTTCTTACTGCCATGTAGACAGGAAAAATAGGAACATTGTTATTCTGTGTTAAAAGTTTCCTGTGATGTTCTTATGATTGCAAAGGATATGAGGTCTTAGCCATACCTCTTGCTAATTTTTTATTTGCATTTCTTGGGCATTTCTTGCTGTTTTTAGACACTGAACACTCTTTGGGGGTAAAATTGTGGAGGCACCTAGTCGTATCCTTTCCCTTTTGCTGCTACCATGTGAAAGCATACTTTTATCCTTTACTAGAGAGCCTTTTATTATATGAGAGTGAAGCTTAGAACCAAAATTATATCTGGATTTATTAAACTTTGAATAGTTTGAAAGCATACATGGTGGGAGAAGTGAACCCAAAAAAGCAAAGCAACAAGAACTTTCATGTAAGACTCACAAAGAACCAATAAAGAATAGCAGAAATTCTGTAAAGAGAAAGAACTTGGAAGAAGTTACCCATAAGAAGTCCTTGTCACAAAATCCTAGAATGCAGAAGAAAAAAAAATTATTTGAATTTGGAATTTTTCTTTAATTAATGAAGTAATTTCATCTATTCCAAAAATGCTTGAGGTACAAAGACACTTATGCAAACTGGCTGAAAGGTAGACTCATAAACAGCCTTTCAAAATATATAACGACAAAGTCAAATTAGGGTCAGCCAATCAGAATATACACATTTATATCTCTATGTTTATTCCTATAAAACTGATAGCTACCAAAAGATTTTAGAGGGCTGAGCCAGGTGTGTCAGAGCATCAAATATTTATGGTTTATTATTGTAAATGTTTATAGATAACAAAAAATTCAGCCTACAGCAAGTTGGAAAGCTTCAGTCCCACAGTAACAGACCATAATACTTATTTCTTGGTCTAGATGGTCTGCTTCAGTTACTTGGACATGTATTATGTTCAATCAACTGTTGATTGAACATAAGACCATACAAAGTAAACCTTGTTTATGGGCAAAGGCATTCTACATAAAGCAAGGAGTTGTTACTAGAATTGAAATCTTAACAATTTAAGGACTATTAGTCAAGATATTCACAGACAAAAATACCCATATTAAAATTCTCTTCTGCCTCCTCCTCCCACTTATACAGTTAAAATTGTTATGTGAGCACTGAGTTTCTAGTCCCTTCTCTGGGGTTATGCTCACCTTTCCACTGCTGTTCTGGGTCGTGTCAACAGCTGCAGATGGGAGGAGATGGGGTAGTTATGGCAAGTAATGATATACGGTACTTTACCTGGAGGAATGTGGTGTTAATGTCTTCTTTTTCACTTGAGGGTGCACTTGTGTTTGCTAGTGTGCTTTTATACTTTTCTTGTTTCCATTGGTCTGCATCTCTGGGATAGATTCAAATTTATGTGGTATCTTTTACATATATTAGCTACCTGTTATTTTTTCTTGATAGTTAGCAATTAGCTTTGTCCAGTTATAGCTCTGAATTTTAACTGAACACTGGTGACATGTTTAAGGCCATGGAGTCCTCAGGGCCAGTCTGTGCCCCACCTCTTATCATCCCAGATACTCCAGTACAGTTCATCTTCACCTCTCAAGGCCTCTGGTGTTATACTGTGTCTGTGTTCTTCTGCACTGCTTTGTTAATCATAAATATTTCATTCTGCAATGAATGGTCACTTGCTACTTCTATCTGTATAAAACTATGATGGTGTTATACAATAACAAGTGAAAATATGAGAAGTAGCCAGAGTTGTCTGGCCAGGAAAAATAAAAAAAGGTAGAATTAACCAAGTCAAAACAAAACCAAGACAAGTTCAGGCAAACCAAAGGTGGCAAGCCCCTGTGCTGTGGTCTTTCAAACTCAGTACAAAGCCTGTATCCTCTTACTTGCAGTAGCAATATTATATTACTGGGTTCCAGAGTAACTGTTGGTCTTTTAAAAAATTGTTCCCTAAAAGTATAGCTTTTATTTATATCTCTAGTTCAGACGCCATCTAAATATGTTAAATTTCTCGAAACTATGAACTGTATTGACTGCTCTGCATGATTATTTACACTAAAGTGCCCAAATTATATTCCGGCTCAAAACAAAATCAGGAAAGAATTTCCTGGAGGCAGTTTTAGACCTACTTAAGAATCAGGGAAGTTATTCAGTGGCATTTAATTATTCAACTGAAAAATAAAAATGCATGCATGTATCCGTATTTATACACGCAATAGGCTGCACTGAGTAGCATATAGCCTAGGTAAGGAAAAAGGCTAAAAAGGTAGGATGAAGTTCATTCTGAGGTCAGTCTGTTCTACCAGGTCCATCAGTATAAATTAAATCAACTTCAGGGCTGCTCTGACTTATGCTGGCTGCCAACAGCCTTAGGAATATAGACTGTCAGTTTGATTAGTCAAGCATAACTGAATCCAGTCCCTGTTGACTGGAGAGATGGGGTGGCATAGGAATAGTAATAGCAATTACCTTCCCTTTAAGGATTTATATCAAACCACAAGTCTGCTAAAGGAACATTTTTTTTAAAATGTCAATAATGTTGTGTTTATTAAGGGTGAGTCAGAGACTGCATAGTTTGCATGGATACTTGACCATTTGTTTTCACAGTATGTGCCACTTTGGTGCTATCAGTTTGAAATGTAGTAGCTGTCTTTGGGAGGAAGTGGTTCTAGGACTACTGTTGGAACCTCCATGGATCCATAAACCACCAATAACTATTTGTCAGTGAGCAGCCCCCACCATGAGGTGGGCTGAGCCCAGGGTAAAGTTATCCTGGTGCAGGCCATGCCCTCACAGATGTGTCCCTGTCCCTTCAGGCAACAGCCTGTGATATGGTGAGATGATGAGCCAGGTGAAGCCTACAGCCACATTAACTTTGATTTGCAGCAAGATCTGCCACCTCCTCTGATGCCTCAGAAAGCATTCAGTTGCAAGAGCTCTGTGGCTTTGCTCCTTGCACCTCTTTTCTGCCACTGCAAAAGCTGCTGGCTGACAGCTCACTGATACAATTCCCTAGCCTGATACACCCACTGGTATCTCAGGGCAGAGGAACAAGGAAGTATTCAGGAGCTACCACAGCAAAAGACATTTTTCCCTGCCCTTTCCACAATGTTCCACTCCCCACCTCATCTTAGTGGAGCACAATGTAAAAATTGAGAGAATGCAAATAGGATAAAAACCACAGAGCCCAGGGGTCATATGGCCTTACACCCACACATTTCCATGCATGTGCATGGAAACATCATGATTTCCCAGTACCCCAGTACTCTGGATTCCCTGGCAAATCTTGCAGAACATGGTGGGATTTGCCTTTGCAGTCTAGACTCTGAGATCTATGTTGGTTAGACTTCTCAATACCTAGAAGAAAAATTAGGCTGTTATCAGGCTTAGAACCACAAATATCATTAAAGAAGTACTCTAAAATGTTATTTCTAAGCACATTAGTTTCTCTTTATTTAGCTACATGTAGGAGCAGTCTCACCCAGTAGATGTGGTAGAAGCCCAGGTCTGTCTCTGGCACTTCTGCTGGATGGGCTACCCATACCCATGTGGTAGCTCTGTCTCCTTTTGCACCTGACTGGGCTCCTGGGCTCACCCTTCCTTGTTGGGGGTGTCTCTGGAGCCTGTAACACACCCCTGTGTCTGCCTGCAGGCTGGGGTCCTGGGGGTCAGTGTCCCATTGGTGAGGGCATGGACTCTTCCAGGGTTGCCTCAGCTCCTAGCTTGGCCCCCTCCTGGAGCAGGTCTGCTCACACTTTCTTTTTACTGTTCTAAACCTTTTGCTTTATCAAAACCTGTCCTGGCTTCTCCAGTGAAGGAGCATCAGAAGAACTCGTACAAGAGCAGGTGTGGAAGAACAAAATCAAAGGAGCAATCAAGCATCAGCAAAAGTCTGTGTGAGAATTGCTTAAAGAGTCAGATTTTTCTTTAGTGAGGTATATGTTCAAATGAGAAAGAGTTCTTCAAGATAGCTTATGGTTGCAGCAACTTACTGCAATATTAACTCTGTGGTCTGGGCCAGCTTTTGTAGTCACAGGATGTGTAGCTGGAAAACAGAAGCAGAGACAATTTTTGTAACCTTGCTTATAGATTGCTAGAGAGTGGGGGGCAAAAGGAAATTTAAATGTGGGTTTTCTTCATTTTAGAGCAAATATATTTTCTTTAGTTCTTTATATATTTTGGTCCACTGCATTTTAGGAAGGTTATAATTTATCAACATGAACAAAGATCTTTCTGTGAGAGACACACTGTTTTTGTCCAGTGTGTGTATTGGTATTGATGTGTCCAGGCTTATAACCCTGATACAGTGCAGAATGGAAGCCAGCTGGGGCTTTGCAATTTTAGAAAGAAATTATTAATGTGGTGACAGGGTTGAGATTGAGATGAGTTTGCTGAGATGCTTATAAAAATCACCAGTCTAAATGGCATTTGACATTGTAGCTGAGTTCTCAGATGAACTCTGAAATGTTCTCATTGTCTTCCTGAGTAACTGAGTAAATTGGACAGAATTAATGGTTTTGAGTCATGGCTTTAGGAAATGATAATTACTTTTACATGCTCAAAGAGATACAGAATCTTTTTGCTCTTTTGCAGCATTTTATCATGGTCAAAGCCTGTCTTTACTTTGATTTCTGTTCTCACAAAATTTTTGGAAATGTACAGTTGAGGGAACAGCTACCATGGATGATAATGAAATTTCATATATGCACTCCCCAACTCCTTCATCTAACACCTCAATTTTAATTATGTATGTCCTCTCCTATAAATTGCTGGCTTCCTCCTTTTGTCCTTTTTATTATCCCTTGCTTCCCCTCTCTATTGTTCCTAGTAACTGCTGCTAAGGAATTTCCTTGGAATTGCAGGACTTCCTTTGCACATGCACAAGTGACTTAGTGTCGCCTTCTGCTCCAGAGAGCACACAGTGAAGGCTCTGTGGGAGAGTAACAGTACAACAATTAAGTATTTTTGTTGGCATGCTGTCTGAAAATTGTTGCTTTGACTGTCTCTGTAGCTGGTTTTGAAGTGTAGTTTCTTATCTTTCTGGTAAGATGGTGACATCTTCCTGCAATTTTATGTAACCTGTGCTGAACTATCAGTAGTAAGTTGTAGCACTCTTATTAGGAGCTAAATATGGCCCTCTATTACTATGTTGAAAATAAATAAAGTCCTTTAATTTTAATGCAGATATTCAGCAAATAAGACCACTGTAATAATTTATTCTGTTTCGTAAAACTAAGCCTGAAAACCAATGTCATTCCTGCTGCCATTTCCCCTTCAAAAAGCGGCTGTGTTCATGATCCAAGAATACCCAGAGGAAGGTTTGTGGCAGTGATGGCAGAAGAGGGTCACAAACGGCGGCTAGCTGACATGGTGCTGACCTGGAAATCCCCACAAAGCTGAGAGCTGACAGCCAGAATGTCCAATCAGCTGCTCTTGGACTGCTGAGAGGCTTGTGCTTAGCAAAGTGGCGTTTCTATGTGTCTTTCAGATGGCACATGTGCCTTCTTTTCTGTAAAGCAGGGCCTTATGCCTTGGATTTGCTCTTTTTGCCATGCCCTAAATATCTACGTCCCCTTAGTGTTTCTCAGCTCCCTCTCCACTTTCATCATCAATATTCTTTTCCCTTCACTTTGCCCTCTTCAGAGCTCTTGCTCCAAAGTGCTGTCTGCTGTTTTCTCAAATGTTTCTAGTCCATGCATTTTCCCACTCTCAATTCCCCAGCCCCACATGCTCTCTGGGACCTCATAGGGCAGTAACTTGTATCCCTAGTCCTCCAGCCTGGGAGCAGTGATAGCACAGCCCTGTTGATTCAACCTGTGCTATCTAATGTGCTTCTGCTGTGCATCAAACAAGCATCTCAAGCACATAAAGTTAGAGGCCAAGAGAATGGGTTTTTTTTTTGTTGCTTCTGTTATTTATCAACCCAAGCTTGTAGATGCAAGGTGCAGTGATGGAAGGAGAGCAGATGGAGTTACTGATTTTCCCTGCCACTGCTATGTGTCCCCTGCTGCTGACATAGAGGCCAGACAGTCCTGCAGCCCCTGGAGACATTAAGACCTGCTGTGTGCTCCTATATAAGTAAGGTGGCCTTTTTCTCCTGAGCATTTTTGTTTGTGATGTTTCTAAAACAGGGAGATTTGTAGATGGTGATACAAGGCTTGGGTCTAGTTTGGAGGGAAAACAATCTGGGTTGAATACTGTATGCTCCACTTATCTAAATGCCTGTTATTAAGCGACATTGTTAGGAGAGTTTAGTTGTCAAGTTGAAGTTCAGCAAGACTCAAGGTAGCCCAGCACCATTACCTCCTCCAAACCACTCCCCACAAATCCCATGGAAACTGAGCTAGAGATTTGGTTTTCTTAAAGTTCTGATTGGATTTATGTCTAACCAAATGTGGTGGTTGTTATTCTGGTCAAGTGCTGGCCTCTTGTTCGTGCTCAGAAAGCAGAGTGCTAGGAAGATTTCAGTACCTATAGGTAGTGTTTCAGTTCTTTGCCAAACACGAGTATTCTCAGCTGTCTGAAATCTTGCGCAGTGGGAGTTTCAATAATGTTAGAATTTATGTGGTAGTTTTCAAAGACAATAGCTCAAGTGCAGCTTTTAATCACCCTAAAAGCCACCTTCTGAAGAACAGAGAGCTGCTTCTTAAAACTCCATTTAAAAGGGAAAAATATATGTTGAGGAATTGTTCTGCCTTTAGCCCACCAAAATTTGAAGATAGTGGAAGAGTTTTCCAAAATCCTGCTGTTGGCCAAGTAGGGATCAAAATTAGCTGTACTGAAACAATTTAGAACTTGATTGTTTTAAGATTAAATTTTCTTTGTTTCCCTTAATCTAAAGTTGCAAACAGCTCTGTGGGTGTCTGAACAAATGAGGATCAGGCAGGGAGGGAATGAGGAAGTGGTGGCTGATAGCTTTCTTTGATTTGTGAATTGATCTTATTATGCTTTTTTTTCAAGAAGTAAAAACTGTGGTGAAAGCAAGTATTGGCATATAAGCTTGAAGGGAAAGGAATGTAACTCTTCATTATATTTTTGTAAGTGGCATAGGACAAGTGGCAATGGGCAGAACTGATGCACACAGAGTTGCACCTGAATATGAGAAAGAACTCCTTTGCTGTGTGGGTTCATGCACTGGAACAGGTTGCCCAGAGAAGTTGTGGAGTCTCCCTCACCAGAGATATTCAAAAACCATCTGGACACAATTCTGTGCCTTGTGCTCTAGGATGACCCTGCTTGAGCAGGGAAGTTGGACCAGATGACCCACTGTGATCTCTTCCAGCCTGACCCGTTCTGTGATGCTGTGGCAGCTAATTGTGTTTTAAATGCAAGATAGCAATGTTTTTGCTAGACAGGATGTAGCTCTTAAGGTAATTTGAATTGCCTATAAAATAAAACAGAATTTAACTGCCTAGTAACATGCTAAATATACTTATTCCCTTGTTAATGGCTTTTTAGGAGGGTCTAAGTAATTTTGTCTTGTAAAGAGGCATTTAAATTAGTGACTTCTGGTTTCATTTAAAAGTATCGTTAGAAAATTGTGCTATTGAATAGTCACCAGACAGCAATGTGATAGAGATAACAGAAATAGCATTTACCAGAAGTATGTCTGCAAGCTAAAATCAGGAAAAAGCCAGTAGTAAGGAAAAAATACTGTTTTTATATGTTGCTGGATTTGGAAAAACAAACTGTTACCTTAGTTGCAATAGGAAAGCTTGAACTTTCTGACTGAAGAGCTGCCACCAGGACACATGATAATCCAGGGGAGAAGAGCTGAGTGTGTTCAGAAACTTTGAAGACTTTTTGGATGTGTCTGTTCTTGCTTGCTGGCAGAATTGGCATAGGTGACCTCAGCAATTTTTCATTGCCCACTTTCCTCAGGTTTTGAGACCCAGTGCTGCAACTTGCATGCTAATGAATTGAACTAAATAGTAATTATATAAATACATAATTGTATCATCAAAGTATAATTAGAATGCTGCTGTGAATATATACACATTTTTCAGTTACTTGATTTCAGTGTGTTACCTCACCTGTCCCTCTTTTTTCTGTCAAAAAATAGTGCAAGCCCCCAAAGTGGTTCAGAGAGAGCCACTGGACCTGATCTACACTTCATGCAAGAGATAGAAGACCTTGCAAAGGAACTTATTGATACTACAGAGAAAGCCATGGCCTTAGAAAACCTGTGGGAAGAAAACTCAAGGCTCTCAGGTCAGCTGTGATTCTTCTAAAAGTTACTTTCTTTACCTATTGGATAGTGATAACCATGAAACAAAAGAATAGTTGATCTTAAAAATGAAAATAAGCAACTAAAATTGTAGCTGATCTAAAGAGAGCCACTCTTATGATTACTAACACTGTGGCCATCAAAATTATAAGAAAAAAATTTTTGCTTTCTTAAACTGTGCCCTTGTATACTTGAGAATTATAAGAATGCTGAGAGGAAAGCTTAAAAGGTAAGGATTATAGTCAGAGCACAAGGTTACTTGGTTTATCATGCATTCAAAAGTAGTTTATGTGGATTTAGCTCTCCCTACTCATATTTTTATGTTGTTGTTGAGTATAGGGATGGAAAACAACAGTAGCTCACACCTAGTGACCTTAGGTGACCTTCAGTATTGCACAGAAGGAATGAGACTGGAAATGGCAGGGTCTGAGACTCCTGTTCCAGCCTTGTTGCTCTAACAGGGGGACATTGAAGATCTCTCACTACTCTGTGTCACTGGCTGAGTTTTCAAGCAGAAAGATTCAGGTGGAATTGTAATTTTCATGCCTGGCTGTCTAGTAGCTGGGGCATTTTCTAGTGTTGATATGATGATTTTGCCATACTGAAAAATTGAACAGTAAGCAAAGTCCTTTAAATTGTTTTTGTGATTACAGTAAAAGTATTGGGAAGCACAGAAAATCAAATGGACCTCTACCTTTGGGATATTAGTTGCTTCATGTGCCTTTACTTTTCTAGAAACATCCTTAGTGCCTGCTTGCTCTTGCTGATTATATTGGTTCTTCTGTAGTTGATAATGCTTCTCTTTAAAGGAAAATACTTAATTTTACAGGGCTCCATAACATCACCACTTTTCTTACTGTAAGTATTTTTTTTACAGTCTATTTCTAGATTATAGCTCTGAGATTTGAGGCATCTTTATTATAATGGTTAGAAATTTGTATCCTGTCAAGTTTAAGTAAGGTATTAAAAAAAAAAGTGTTTGAAGGGAAAAAATGTCTCGTAAATTTCATAGGTGTTCAATGGTTTCTAAATTACTTATTTAAACCAATCTAGCTTGTTAATAGCTAAAATTAATAACTATTTGAAGGGTATTTGTTTATTAGGAGCAATTTACAAGTGCATCTGTTAGATGTATTTCTTTCCATATTTGGGTGATTGTTACAGCTACTTCATGAAACCTGGAATTCCAGTTTATAACTTGAGATTAGATGGCATTTTTATAATAACTTTTTTTAATTGTTCATAAGATCATTTATTGAAAGGAGCCATATCAATATGTTAAGTTGACAGTAGATTATCATTATTAGAAACAGAACTTGTATGCACAAACTTGTTTTTGTATAAGCCATGCTCATGTCACCATTATGCAAAAAAAACCCTAGTGAGACATTAATTTAGAGTAGTAAACACTGCATAATAAGAGTGTGATAAATCCTGTTTTGCACAGGCATCATATTGTGTAGTCCTATGAAAGAAGTTGTTTTATCCCAGGCAGTTCATCTTTAAAGAGTCATCCTTGTAAGTTATTATTTGAGACCCCCATAAGCCCTGCAAGGGGCTGTGAGGCAAGGCTGGCAAGGCCTGGGCAGTCCCCTGATCTTTATACCCTAGACTTAGAAATTCACTGCAGGGCTAAAGAGTTTCTTGTGCTGAAGAGCTCAAAGATAATCCTTCCCTTGGTTATACTTCTGAGCAGAAAAAGATCCTTTGGCTGTACTTACAGCTCCATTTTTTTTTCTATTGGAGCAGAGAGACATATCAGAAATAAAGCTTTCATAGTTCAAAATACCACCAAAATAATTTGGTATATTACCAAATCTAGAGGTATACTTCCACTTTGGAAAAATATTTTGAATGGTTTAAAAGTCAAGAGGGTCACGGATATAACAGGCACCTGCTTTTTTTTTTTTTTTTTTTTATATATATTTCTTCTGTTACTGAAAGCGTTGCATGTATTTTTTTTTTTTTTTCACCTAAAGATGGATTTGAATGAAGCAGAGAAAATTATTTCTAGAGCAGAAAATCTGTACAAGCAACCATATTTCTGGAATCTTCTGCATTCACTCCCTCATCTTGAACTGAACAGCTTTTATACAGAAGATGAGTTAGCTATCATAACACAGTTTCTAAAAGTTATTCAAAAGTAAGTACTTTCACATTCTTGAAAGTGGTCTGTTTTAAAATTTTATCTGCAGTTCTTGTTCTTCTCACTTTCTACTTAATAAAATAAGCATCCTTAACAGTGTAAAGAGGCTAAAATTTTCTTCTCTTTACCAAACTTTGCTTTTATAAAACTGTTAGCAATTTTCACTCACACTGATTCCTTTTAACTGTGTTTTTCATCTCTGCCAAACTCAACAGAAATGCCCTAAGAGTCTTTGATAAACAGCTTCATGTTAACAATGCCTGAAATTAGCCATCAAATAATATGGCTTTGAATCTGGTAATGTACTTTGGAAGACTTTGAAAGACAGAACATATGAATATAAGAAAATAATTTTGATCCTAATCAGATCTCAATGTATCTAGCAATTGGTCATTATTCGGAAAACTACTCATTTTTATTTCTTAAGCCTCTTGCTATCAAAATAACTTTAGGTGTTCTCTTGCAAGAAAAGAAGCAGTAAGGAAAGAACCCCAGAGGCTCTGTTCTGAACCAGGTAAAGGACAGTTGGATTCAGAGGAAGACACAGAATTAAAGCATAGACCAAGACACGAATCTACAGGAATTTTCAGTAAAATAGGTAATTGTTAGTTGAAAGTCAGATATGTATCTGCCAGGGTAGGCAATTTGTTGTAATAGGTTGATAGGCAATTGCCACTGTAGTCAAATAACAGCCATAAAGCAAGAGAAGCCCTCTGAACCTGGGTGCTTGTGCAGGACTGGCCATGTACCACACCAGCCTTAGGCCATGGGGAAGCAGGGACCCAAAGATCATGAATGAGAAATTACTGTTCTGTTCTGCCATCCTTTATCATCCCACTGTCTTCTATTTTTTTCTTTTTTTCTTTTTTTTTTTTTTTATTAAAGAAAACCCAAACCAAAGAAAACCAACAAAAATAGCTCCCCACCCAGATAAGCAGGATATGATAAAATAACTTATTTCAAACTGGGAAATAAGTATCTCTTATGTGGATTGCACATATGTTGGTACTTGATTTTTAAAATTTATTTTTCCCTTAGAAATTTCTCCCTGAGAAATTTGTAACCTTTATCTAGCTTGTTCTCTGAGCTATTAACATGCAAAACTACAAAGGACACTCAGATGTTTGCATATGGATTTTGGTGTTTTCATTTACTTGGGGATTTTTAAGATTTCTGGGCCCTCCAGTGCCCAAATTTACCCACATTAATGCAATCTGGAAAGCAAACCACAAAACCAATGCTTATTTCTTGACTAGATTCATATTATTATACTACTTCCTAGAAGTCCTATCTAAGGCAGAATTTACCCCATAGAAAGGTTCTGATTTAACATTTCTCACTTGCTGGTCTGTAGCATGCTTTCTGTGTTTCAGAGGTACTTAACAGAGACTTTTCACATCTGCATGACTGGCATTGGGTTTTTGTGGTTCTTCGTTTTTCCTTCCTTTCTCTCCTGGTCTTTTCCCCGCCCATTCCCTTCCCCTCCATCCATCTTTTTTCTTCCCCCGTCTTTTCTCTATCTGCCTTTTCTCTCTCCCTGTCGGTCTTTTCTCTCCCTGTCTCTTTTCTCTCCCCATCCTTTCTCCCCCTGTCTTTTCTCTCCACAAATTTCAAGTAGTAAGTTGCAGCTACATTAAAAGAGAATTTTTTTTGTAGCTAAGGTGACAGAGACCTGTAAGAAATTAAATATATTTTTATCAATGCATTCTGTATTGCACTTTAGCTTCTTGTGAGAATAAGTATTATGTTGCTTTAAAAATATTTTTTTCCTGCAGATTGATGGGAATAAAATATAAGTATTCTGTGTTGATCCTGCCTTCTTGTGGGGGTAACAGAGAATGTTTGTGGTAGTTTTGCTCTTATTTTTCATCACCCCCTTTTCTCTTTTTTTTTTCTTTCTTTCTTTTTTTCATTATTTAAGAGGACAGTGATGCTCTAAGGACATATTTCCTTAATGGAAATTGACTGATACTCTCACTGTAAAATTTGTGTTTTGTTCATTTAAACTCTAATTTCAAAAACATTGGTTTTTCAACAGTAAAAATGTATTTTATTATTCAGCTGCTTGAAGCTTTTCTCTTTCCAGCAAGTCGCTTCTGGTTTTGTTGGTGTATAGATATCTCAACTTTTGTTTTAATTTCCAATTTCAGTACCTTAGCATCGCTGGGGGATTTAGCTGTGAAGCCACTGGGCCAAAGTTTCTATGAAGTGGTGAAAATGGCACTGAATTTGACTGTTGCATCAGTACAGGGTAGGAGCTTAGAAGGTAAGAAATTTGCTTCAGATTTTCTTTGCACTACCTCATTGGCATGCTGGAAATATATGATAATAACTGTTGGACCTTCTGCTAAGATCCTGATGTGCAGGGACTAAACTGTATTGCTGTAGTGCTAACCCAGTTCTTTACTGATCTGCTTTTTAATACCAATACTAATAACTAAATTTTATCAGACTCTGGCAACTATCAGATAACCAAAGCACCAGATAGGCTGGTCTAATACATGGTGTTTAGAATTGTCTTTCAGCAATGAATTTTGGAGAGGGTCTAAATCAATACAAGGGAGAGTTTCTTCTGTTTGATGGAAGGAGAGCTTTTTGTTTTGGACATGCATGTTAAGCATTATGACTGGTTTAAGCTTCATTCTTCTCATAAATTCTGCTGTCAGCTGAAGCATTACGTTTTTCTGTCTGCTGCTTCACTATGGAGGATGAGTTTAATTGGAGAAGGTAGCCTGGCCCCAGGAAAACAAGAAAAGGTCAGGAGCAAGTTTCATGGGCAAACTGAAGCACACAATGTATATCGATGCAGCTGTCTTCTTGGTATGGAAGGCCAGGCTGAAAGTAATATGCAGTCTAAATCCCACTTCACCTGTAGAACTGAAGGCTGATGTGGGACAAAGGTGATGTGCTGGAGCCCTTGCACAGAGGATGAACTTGATTTCTCTGGAACTTCTGGTGTTCTCCTGTTGCTCTCATTCTCAGTAGTGATTCACATCCAATCCATACCACACCTTTGCATAACTGTGTACAGTTCAGAATGGCACCCCACTGATTTTGCTGGCAATCACTGTGCAGGGGCATCCCATCATCATCATATCAATTGCTGAAGTGCCATCACACTAACTGACTTTACCACTAGTGCAATCATGGATTTTATCCTAGGTAAATTGGTGTTCAGGTGCACACATCCTGCTGTCCTCAGAAAAGCTGGGAATATGGTACTTGGTTTTCCACAAGTGTGAATCACCAAGAAACAACATGAATAAAAAGAATGGATTATGTAAACAAAAGTTTTCCTTTCTTGCAGGTTTTCAATATAATCTTTCTTTTGGGGATGTTTTGTGGAATCCGCTTGCTGTGAAAGCAGAACTTGAATCAAGGTTTGGTTTTGATGGCCCTCAGGTTGAGAAGATGCTAAGTTATACAGTACAATTAACAGGGGTAAATCAGTTGAAAATTTGTGTCCTTCTCTTTTTTTTTTTTTAATTTTTAGCCTGAATGTATTTTCCTGTGTTACAGAAGCTTAGCTTTGTGAAGCAGCTACAAGGTTGTAAATATCCTGGCTTCATTCCCATTAAAAAAATGTATTTAGCTTTAGCTGAAATCTCTGCACATGAAGTTACTGATAGGTCTAGTTGTGTACACTAATGAATTTATGCTTCTCTGAAGTCACAACTGTATGTAGAAGAGTCCTGAGTTTGTTATCCAATCCTGTAGACAATTCTGAGGATTCCTCCACTAAGCTTTTAAACCAAATCCTTGATTTGAGTCTGGCAGGATTAGCTTGTCTGGTAGCATTTTTCATCTGATTTTCTGGACAAAGAATGCCTGTCTCACCTGTGTGTAAATTAAGGGAGACGAAGAGTCCTTTCTTCTCAGTTGTGCAGTCTTGATATGAATATACTAGACTTGAGTTGTTTCAGTGGTGCTTAATCAAATATCCTGGTGATGCATCACATTTAAAGAAAATCTTTCTTCAGATTGGGTATTCTAACCTATCCTCTAGACCAAAGTAGTCTGTTGTGATGGTCTGAACTGCAGAAAACTGGAAACATCTTTTGAATTTGTACTTAAGTCTACAGTTTCTTTAATAGAACATGTTGGTATTTATGTGAAATCTGTTTGCTCTTTGCAGAGCAGTACAGTTTAGAGTTACATTCCAGAACCGCTCATGGTAAAAATAGCTGATTTAAACAAATAGATGAATTATATTAAAAAACCCCCAAACCTTGACTTTTGTATGTCCTTTAAATGAAATATCAGTCATGGCCTGTTTGATCAAATGAACTGAATTCAACTGCAGCTTGGTACCTATGGTTGACTGTGAAATCCCAGGCTATTCACTTGCTAACTACTTAAACTAGTATCTCAATATTTTGTGCTTGTGTTAGAACATTGGAGACCATCAAAAACTGTGAAAGCAAATATGGAAGCCAGGACAATGTTTGTTTTGAGCACTTCAGTTCTCTATCTAGTGCCTCATTTTGTTTGGTATCAAAGGACCTGCAAAACTTGTTATGAATTCTCTGGCCAAAGTTGAAAGGAGCAAGGATGTAAAGTATCTCAGAAAGACAATAACAGAATTAAAATGTGTGGCATTATTTTTGTAATCTTTAATAATATTTATAGGCTTGGGAATATTTAATCTTTCATTACAAAATTTAAAAATTACTCTATGAGGAAAAATTTGTTCTCTTGACCACTCTCTTGAAGCCCACCAACCTCAATTTAAAACCAGTCTGTTGCATGTAATCACTGCTTGAGATGTATCATTGTGCTAAGTGCTTTTATAACAGTGATTTTTATGCTTGTGAAGTTGTTAAAATGTAGTTATTCTACTGTAGGGGTACTGTATCATAGTCAAGTTAGTTCAGAACCAGCCTGCAAATTACTGTAGAAGTAGCTATGCTAGTGTATCTAGGAGGCGAAAATTCTTTGCATATACAAGTCTCATCATTCTGCCTGCTGTATGAGCACCTTTATGGGGCCATGAATGTTTTATACAGCAACCTGCATGTGGAGTACTTTGAAGTTTGTGCCCAGGAATATGAGGCTAGGTTAAATGGGCTTTGTTCTCACTGAAGAGGCTGTGTGTTATTCTCGTTTTTGCTAGAGAAGTAAGTTGATAGGAGAGATAACACTCAGCAACACTCTTGAAATACTCATCAATTCCTTGTGTCCTTGCCAGATTCCCACAGGTGAGACACTGGAGCAGTTTGTGTGCTCTGCTCTGGCTGTTGTCCCAGAAGATGAAGCAAGCAAAGAGAATAATGGAGAGCACTGTAATTCTTCACAGCACGAGGCCAAACTGTATCTTGTTCATGCTGTCAGCAAGTTCAAACTCTATGCACAGGTAACTTTAATAAGTTATTAGATTGAATTCTGAGTTTGTGTGTAGGTTGTTACAGTAACTCAGTTAAAAGATCTAAGTATCTATAAAATTTTGTTTTCATGAACTTTCTCGCTAATGAGATGAAATAATCCTTATAAAGAATCATTACAGTAGAAGTACAATCTATCATCATGTGTCCACTTAATCATATTTTCTCATTAACAGAGATTCAGATTTGAAATCTAATAAGGAATGTAATGAAATATACCTCAATGCAGAGACCTGTCAGAGGAAACTCTTTACATTTACTGTTCCACCTGAGACTGGATATTGAACAAAACTGAAAAGTGACTAGACATCTCTGCTAATACATAATTAATTTATTTATTATTTCCTTCACTGTCTCTGAAGCAAGATAAAAGCATAACTCCAGTAAAGCATCTTAAAATTCTGATCTGGCAAAACAGCTTGGCATGCATTCTCTGTAATGACATATGTTTAGTTGCACAGATGAAAGAATTAAACATTCAGATGTTTCCTAAGAAAAACACCTGGCTACCTTAACACTGGTATTTGTTTTTATACTGTAATACCATGTTTTTCTCCATTTTAAAAAAAGAAGAATCATGTATCAAGCTGCTCTGGAGATGTTTGCAATATTATCTAAAGAAAACATATACAGCTTCCTGTGTATTTCCCCAAAAATATATTCTTTGAAAGGTTTTCCTACTGCATGATGAAGTATGAAGTAGAAAGTAATAATTCAATGTGATTGCTAAAACTAATGCACTTATTTCTATGTAGGAAAATCCAGTAATAATTTCACCCATGATTTTAAAACTCTTAGCAAGGGTTGACGTTCTTATGGGAACCAGAAATACTGTAAGCTGCTGGCCACTGTGAATTATCTTGGTGAACAGAATATCTCTTAGAGTAAATCTGTAAAATTCACTTGGCATTAAAAAGAAAGGTAATGGTGAAGGAAAGGAGAGCAATCAGTAGTTTTGGCCAGGCCTTATGCTTTTTTTCTGGGCTATACAATGGGAGCATGCAGGCTCCTTCACCATCTTGGTGTTATTGGACTCCAAAAATATTAAGGATGCTACCTTCTATCATATTGGTAGTGTAGGCAGAAGTCTGGTAAAGAAAACCTGAGTAATTGGCTGTGGAAGTCAGCTTTTGGTTGATTTCAGCCTTAGTCCATTTTTTTCCATTCCTGGGTCTTTAGGCAAGGTCAGCACCACGTAGGACGTCAGTTGTCTGTGTGCTGTAGCCTGTTACGTTGCCAACTTGCATTGGCAATGTAAATTGTCAAAATTGTACTGAAAATCAACCTTTGTCATGTCAGTCATTTCAGAGTCTAGAGAGGTTGTTAGGGAGAAATTTTGGTATTGTTGACTCTGTGAATTTTTTTAAAGAGATGCAAATTCTGTGTACTGCCTTAACTAAGAAAGCTTTGATTAATGAGATTTCTGTTTTGCATTCAATCCATTAGATACTTAAGCAATGGCTCAGCAGCAGCAGTCTCTCTCAGAATCTCCTTTTGGAACTGAGAAGAATCACAGATGATTTAATGTCACAATCTCTAGATGACAAGGAAGCCAGGGAACTTTTTTCAGAGATAAATACCCTGATCCAGCAATGGAATGAGAAATCAGATGCCTATTTTTCAGAAGGATATGTTTCATCTCATGATTGGTAAGTTATACTTACCTTTCTGCAACTTGTCTTATAAGATTAGATCAACCTGACTATTCATTTTTACTTTGCATTTAATTGATTTCTATTTTTTGTCTGTTTTGTGATTTTTGCTTTTTATTCTGTAGTTCAAAACCTTGCGTACAGTCAAATAATTGTGCTGATGCTTACTTATTCTGGAAAAAAAATTAAGACATTAAACTTAAATTAATTTAAGTTTTTAAAGCTATACTCTGAAATAAGTTTCAGAGTATAGCTTTCTACAGGTTCAGCAGAGGACCTGACTGCTCCATCATCAGGGCTCACAGGAATCAGCAGCAATGGATAATTGGCAGTTTGAAGTAGGACCTGAATTCTTTATCTTGTTCTGCAAACAAAGTTTAATTCCCACAAGTAATTGGTGTGACTCAGTAATACTTATGTATAGCAAGTCCAGTGCATGTGAAATATTTAGAATTTTTATTGTAGAAGTTCAACTCAGTTGTGCATGAGATCTTGTAATGAAAGTCTACAGCAACAGCTACAAAGTATGGAAAAGTTTTAAACACCTAGAATTAGTTGTGCATATGTAGTTTGCAATCTCATCTAGGGAACTCTGAGTCTATGATTTCTTTTGATATTTTTGAACTTTTCTTACACTTTCAAATTCTCTGGTTCATCACTTAATGCAAATGTAAATACTTTATATGAAGATGTGGCTGTAAGCTCTGTGCCTATTAAGAATGATATGTTTTGTCAAGCTGTTCAAATATTCCTGATCTGGAAGGTCCTACAGAGGAGTTAAGTTGTACACAAAGGGAGTTAATGTAGGTCAGAGTTGGCAGAGCCTCAAGAAAGGTCTATGGCAGGGCCCAGGAGCTGATACTTCCCTCTTACTTCCCTCTTTCTAACAGCACACTGGATGACTTGCATTGCTTCTGGGAGTTATAATATTGGCCTCAGTTTCTCGTTGTTAGTAATTACTCGTTCATATCAAACACTATAACTGAAGGAGATACGATTCATGTTATACAAATCGGCATCTGAGGCTAAAGCTGAAAGAAACAATCCATTATCAACTAGTAAGAGAGATTACAGTCAAGTTGTTCAAAAATTTAGTAGGGTGTTTTAAAATTTGGTTCTAATTTATAAAGGAAAATGATGTGCTGGCGCAGTTGTAAGAAACAACAAAGTATTTTTTTTAGCTATTTACCCTTTTGTTTGCAGTACACAATGTTTTTTGTGCTCTATCTCTGATTGCAGAGTCTGGAGAGAAGGAAAATATGTTTAAGGAGAAGATATTTTCAACTTGAGGCCTTTACATTCAAAGGCTCTTTTTTCCATGCACCTTCTCTTGACCAGTCTTACAGAGCTAGTAATTGTTTTCTCTTTTGAGAAATAATACTGACACAATAGAAGCATCAGTTGGTGTGTTCCAATTTTCAGTGTGATTTCATGTTTTTGTAGCTATTAAAGTAGCAGTGTTCAGCTATCAGGCAGTCAATTGGAATGTTTCAATAATTATGAGAAAGGAAAAAATTCTATAGCATTCATAGGAAATCAGAGGTTTTGATCAATTTTATTGATACATTCCTGTCTGTAAAATAATTAGTCTATGGAACAGAAAAGCTTTGTTCTTTTCAGCAGCTGAAAATGAGATGTACTCAAAGGGTTGGACTTTTTGTGGCTTACAAGCTTGATTATAAGTATTGATAAATGCACAATTCTTTAACTGCTGTCTACATTCAGGTTTTGATTTGAATGAGGTTGTGACTTTCCAGTAGGGTTTTTCACATTTTTTGAAAACCAAAGCAATTGTCAAGTTTTGCTAATTCAGATTTTGTGGTGATTAATTTGTGATTATTTAAATTTTATTTGGAATTTCCTTGAATTAAGTAAATAAACCTGGGTTCTAAAATTAGATAATATATTGTTTAAAAAAGTCTCATGTGCCTGCTGGGTAACTAACAAGAAAAAAAATTATGATTAATTTTTCAGGATTTTGACATCTTTCAAAGAGTTTTTGAAGACGGAAGAAAATGTAGGGATTTCTGGTGAAAAGAAAAGCAATCATCTTTTTCGTCTTGTAGAATTAATAGAGAAAATTATAACGTTTGATTTCTCAGTTTCTTCAAACAAGTCTCTGATTGAAAATGCCTTGAATAATGCCATAATATGGATAAAAAACTTTGCTGTGGGGGAGGAATCTGCCACCAATTTCTCACTTGCAGTTTCTGAACTCCATAATGAGCTACAAAATAGTTTCCAGCCTCTTCAGACCTTCTGGACAAAAGAGATGACAGAACTTTTCTGGCATATAGTGGACATTGTTGTCCATGAACTTGATTCTAGGGTTTCTTTCTTGAGTCAAGAAGGAGAGAAAGAGGTAATTGAGACCTTATCTAGAATTTTCTCTTCTATTACAGAAAATAAAATCTATAATGTAAGCATGGTGTTGCTTAAAAATATCCTGACTGATTGGCTAGAGTTAAATATTACTGCTTTGGACGATTTTAAACATTTAAGCAGACACTTCCAAAGAAATTCCTATGATGTTGGGTCATTGTCTGGTGATCATGTCAATGTGTCATTTAGCACAATTCCTAGAGTGAGTGATACCTCCTCTTTATTTCTCTCAAATGCAACTTTAATGTATAAGGTACAAGAATTAGGAGAAATTGTGCATGATTTCCTCAGAAATATTCAAAAATTAAACAGTACGAGTGTGGCCTCACTTGTTCCAAAAATTTTCTCTCTGTACCAGAATGATCTGCTTTTAAGTATTAAGAGCAATAACACTCTGTTAAAACTTCTTTATGAGACTTCAAAAAGTATGTCATCTTCTCAAGTATGGCATGATTTGCAAAATAGAGAACTAGTTTATGATTTTCTGTTTGAAACTTTCGATCTTCTCTGGAACCTCACCAGTAAGTCTCTCTGTGAAAAGTTACTTTTAATTTACAACTACACAGAGTTTCGGGCACAATTTCTTGCACAAAATGGAAAAAAAGATATGCAAATTGTTTATGACACTCTGAGTAGCCTTAAAACTTTATTTATAAATGAAGAGCTCCAAACAGCTGTCTTATGTTATTTGGAAGAGTTTCTTGATCTGTCTCCGGGATGCTTGGTAAATGATGGGTGCACTGATTTTTATCTAGCAAACATGAGTTCTGTAGAACATTCAGTGGAGGTTTATAACTTACTTCTGCTTCCATTGGACAGTGTCCTGTCTAATGTAACAAACTGGGGAGATAAGGTAAGTGTGCCTTCTGCTTTGCACTGTGCTTTTTCATGGCTTCAAGTGTGGACAGAGATTTTTGAAGATGCATCGGAAATCTTAAATTTGAATTCAACCTATTTTGTCTGCCTAAGAGATGATTTGGCATATCTCTCTGAAAACCTTTTAAATGTAACTCAAGATGAACCGTGCAATAATACAGCTATGGCTGTTGCTGAAGCTACAGGAGCAGCAATGAAGCTATTGAAAGCTGTATTTCAGGAACATGGCAATTTAAATGACTTGAAAGATTTTGAGGCATTCATTGCTAAACTTCAAAGTGTAATTAACAATGCATTTGATGTCACAAACTTGCTTAAAGATAGCAGTTTAGAAAGTGCTTTAGAGACAATAGAAGTTGTGATAACTAAAATGCAGAAATCTCTACTGAAGATTGTTAATGAAGAGTTTTTGAATTCTTGGCTTGATGCCTTCGTCTCAGGAGGATCTGAGGGAGAAGATAAGGGTGCTGGTGTATTTTCCATTAGAAATTCGCTTTCTACTATTCTTAAACTCTCCCAAAAGGAACTTGAAATTATTCTCATTGAGATAAATGACACATTTGCTTTTTTAACAAGTGTACCTCGAGATAAATATATGGTTTGTGTCAGCATTTTCCAGAATATTACCAAATTAATTTTGGATAATACTCCAAAAGACATAAGCCACTTGCAAACAAATTTTTCATCTCATCTTAACTCCTTTCTAAACTTTCACAGTGCAATGGATGAAGCAGAGAATTGTAACACATGGATATATGGATTAAGTAATCTCACTAAAAAATACAAGTCACCCTCCCGCCTTGAAAGTGCAAAACATATTTTATTTCTTCTGCAGTCTCTGGGAAATGCTGAGACAGATGCTAATCTAATGAATGTGATGGACTTTGTTAATTTGGTTTTTAATCTGACACTCCCTGAGTGTTCCCTAGGTAGTTCTGATGTGATTTGTGTAAGCGTTTATTTCAATATCATAGCAAAAACTTTGAAATTTATTCTCCCTGAATTTTATGTAAAAGATGACAGTAATGTGCTTGAATTAATTTTTAAACTTTTAAATATTTCTGGACACCAAATACAAACCACTATCAATGATTTAATTGGGGGCTCATATATGTCAAATAAGACCCATTTTGGTCAGTCAACCCATGGTTTTAACATGACTTCAAGGATGCTCCTTAATCCTTTGCACCACATCCATCTTATACCAGCGGAACTTTTGTCAGAAATTCAAAGTCTTCTGAAAACCAAAACTTTTGAAGTCCAAGAAAACAGCTCTTCTCATTTGGACAATGAGATGGAACCATTCTTGTATTGGAAAAATATCAGTTTGTTGATGGAGTTCTTTCAATATATGATTAGAAAACTTGACTCAGAGTTGCAGAATGAACACAAAACACTTCCTCAGAAACTGATAGAAACAGCAGGTGTGAATGTTGAACTGGTACAGAAGGCATTTGAAATTTTCAAGTCTCCTGCTTTTATTGTCTTTCCAGTAAGAGATGAAAAGGAGTTTCTAAAGCATATGGCTACCTTGGTGCAAAACATAAGAAACATGGATGTTGAGTTTTTGATAAGTAGGTTCAAACAGGTCCAGGAGAACCTAGAAAATTTCTTCAGAAGTACCAAACCTTTTTCTCTTGAGAACTCTGAGTTAGGTACTTTAACAGACTGGTGGGATGCATTTGAGAATGTATCATGTTACTGGAACCTGACTGGTATGAGCCAAATAACACAGCTTTTTGAACAAGATGAGCCCTACAATATAGATGATGTGTTCAATCTCCTCTTTGACATCATCAGCCTTACAGAAAGATTGGCTCATGGAAACATTACAGAAGCACTAACTGAAGTATATGCCTTCATACTGACTCAGGAAGAAAAAATGCCGATGTTTACTGATGAGGAGTTCTCTAGCCACATAGAGGATCTTCTTGAGTTGCTGGAGACATTGTCAGACATCTCTGATGAACCTGGAGAATCCTCTGTTTGTTTTTCTGCAGAATTCTGCTGGACTCTCACAACAGCAACACCTCAGGGTGATCCCACTGTTACACCTTGTGACTTTGTGCATACCAATTCTACTCTTCATTACAACGCAGTCATTGAAATCATTAAGGAGCTTAAACTCATCACTCTGGATGACAGTTTTGCTTGCTTTATGGAGGACATTCAGATGGATATCACTCGCAATCTGACATGCTTTTTTCATCAGATCACAGAATGGAACTCTATCCTTTTGAAGTTTTCTGCGCTCCATCATGTCAATAGCTCAGTTCTCAAAGAGCTGCTAGATTTTTGGAATGAGCTATCCCTTTATGCTGTGCCACTGCAGGTGAATAATACACATGCAATCAATTGTTCCTCCACACCAAAGAGCCAAATGGCTTTACAAATTGTAGAAACTCTGGGCAACATTTCAGTGTCAGAAATGGAGATGGCCAAAAGTCTTCTTGAACAGCTGGATAATTTTTATGGTGGCCTAAGCTGGAACAGAGAGTCAAGAACATCACTTAAGAATGTTCTTACTAATGTTAAGAATATGACCAATGAAGTTTCTAGACTCCTGAATACTGAAGCTGTCCTGTCTTTTCTTTCTGTAATTCAGCCTTTAATGACACTGTCACCTGTTGGAAACCAGACACATGCAATGCTTATGACACTATCAGCTTTAAGTGGGAACATCAGTATATCTGACAACTTTGAGAACTTCTGGTTTCCTGTAGTTACAAGCATAGAAAATTTATTGCTGAATTTTAGTGTTAGGCATTTACTTGTGGTGATAGATCAAGAGTCTCAGTTACTAAAGTTTGCTACTGGACAGCCCTCTTCAATGGCTCCTGATGTTTTACTAGAGCAGTTTAAGGCATCATCTTCAGATGCTATATCAAGAAATTTTGAAGATATACAAGACATTGTGAAGACCATTCTATGCAAGTGTAACAATAAAAATTACTCTAAAATAATGCGTACTCTAATTCTCCTTGCAACTAATGAAAGTTCATCAAATGACCTACTGCTGGCTGTCAAGGATATTATTGCCTTTCTGGAGCTATTCCAAAATAAGTCTAAGAAGGACTACACTGGTTTGTTGTTTGGTGACAGTCACGTTAGCAGAGTGAAATTGAATACTACTCATGCTGCTTTTTCAGTTGTGCTAAACAGCCTCCTTCATATAATCACTGATCTTGATGTTGTAAAAGAAGCTTTGCATACAAACAATACTGAGCTTTATAAATTTGACTTCATTGATTCAGTTTTTTATAATGGACCATATAGAGACACTTTTACTCAGTCCCAAAGCAGAACTCTGGAGACCATGCAAGAGATTTTGCAAATAATATTTCAGTCTACTGCTGAACATGACAGGAATAAAATACAACTCCTTCTAATGAATTTGCATAAGGATGTAATGGCAGAACTGAGGTGAGTGTTTTCCATGTACTCATTTTGGAAAGAGTGCTGACAATGACAGACTCTGTTAATGAACAGCTCAATCAAAACTTTTATTAAGTTAATTAGTGTTACATTTCAGATTTGTTCTAACTTATGTTGTTTAGACCAGCCATATTTAGTATCAGAACACATAACACATTGTGTGGACCAGAGTATTGTTGAGTTTGTTTACAATACGTGTTTAGTCATATGTGTTGATACTTGAATTGGTTTCTTTGGGACTACTATAGAAACAAATATTTAAAGATATTTGTGTTTTAAAATCCTAGCAGGTCTGAATACTGAACCCCCACTAAACAGTCATTTTTGCCTATGGAGCTAAATGTTAAGGAATGCTTGGGCCTAATTCTTTGTGGTGTGTGTGGAGGTTTTTTCCTATATCCAAATAGAGCTATACAAAGTTTCTTTTACTTAAATTTGTTGATGTCTTATGTTATGGTTATTGTGTAAATTTTTCAGTTTAACAAATGCAGGGTCTGAAGGAATCATGAGCCCATGATCGTTTTTGCCTGATTACTCAGATCAAATGTAATCCAGAACCAGAAGAAACTGCTTCAGATTTACTGATGGCCTACTTAATGAAAAGACTGCTAGATTGAAGTTGTTGCATTTAAACAGTATTGAATGAGCCCACAAGTTGGTTGCTCCAACCAGCTCTAGAGTATCTTGCTGGTGGAGCTACTGGTCCTACGGATATAAACCAGCTGACAAATGTCATTGTAAAGTTGATGCTCTGATGTGGTGTCTTGACCTTTATGATTAATTTTATGCAAATATATGAAACCATTGTCCATCAGGGTCAAATATTAATGTAATCTGTTGAAAAATATCAAAAGCAGGTACTAGAAAAGTGGTTTATTTTCCCTACATGCTGATTATCTGCTCTTTGTAATCAAGTCAGCATATCTTGTGGGCTCTCAGTGTTTCTGAAGCTATTATGATTTTGCTTATTTTGTGAAGGTATTTTCTAGCACTCCTAGCGTATATTTTTAACATGGAAGTACTATATTCTGATTTTTTGAACTAGTTCAAACAAATGTAATAACTGTTAATATTGAAATCTTTTGTAGTTTATTGAAGATTGCATTTGTGCATTGTCACTTCTTGAAATTTTTCTGTGGTGCCCTTGGAATGAAAATAATGTTTTCTCCTTGATGTTTCTACAGAGCATCTAAAATCTGCAACATTCTTCAGGAACATTTATACCCTGATAGTGTCGTACTATTGCAGAAATTGCAATTTACCATTTTGAATATTCTCAAGATCTTTTCAGGTTGGTTACCACAGTAGTGACTCTGAGTCTCCACATGCTAGTGCTGTTAAGGCTTTACTCTAAGCAAACTTTTGTAGAAAAAGATTTGGGTGATGCCAAGTAAGGCAAACATACTGATGCCTAGAAATTAAACCAATGGAGACACAGGAAAAAATCTGATGCAGATCATACAAAAGGATGATTTCTTTCTGGAGTGTTCATATAGATTTAAAATCCCAGTGAAAGCAGGAGTTCTTGCTGCTCCTCCTCAGCTTGTGAGCTGAATTAATTCATAGGGGTTTTTTGTAATGAGCCAGACTTGCCACAGGGCAGCATGTAGTGGACAGTAAGGAGAAATGGGGCAAATATTTAAAGGAAGTAGTAGCATCTCCCACTCCTGGCCATGTTGCATTATTGAATTAGCTACCTGTAGCTGAAAAACTTCAACAAATTGTTCAAATTTTAATGTGTTACTTTGTTCAATTCCTTATGTATATGGTCCCAAGCTGTGCACTTTAAGAAAGGCTCTATATTGACCCAAACATAATTTCATACTATATTTTCTTTGGAAAACAAAAGCCAGTACTTTTCGAAGCTCATATTTTAGCCAACTATGCCCAGAATTGTTTACAAAGAGCAATTAGGAGACATTAACCTGCCCTTCTAGAGCAAGGGATGAGATCTGTAATGACTTATGCCAAATTAATTTCCAAAAGAGTGTAAGATGTGAGTGATTACAACCCAGTTTTGACTGTCTTCTCCACTCTCCTGTGATGGATGTAGTTCTAAAGACTAAAACAGTAGTGATGTTGAGCTAGGATACGATACTGAATTTGTGTAGCCAGGTGTTTTGTCCTTGACCTCTGAAGAACAGTCAGAGAGAATTGAGAGAATTGAGATTAAGGAACTAAATTTGTCATTCTCATGAGGAAAGATGAAAACTTGATTTGGTTTGATTTGAGAAATTGTATTGTATTGCTTCTATGAGAAAGATCTAGGTTTGCTTGTTTCAGAAGTGTTTAATGTTCATTATTCTTTCTACTTGACTTGAGAACCAAATTTAAGGGGGGAAAAAAACTCATAGTTGAAAGAATTACCTAGATATTAAATGAGAATTCAGCAGTCAAATTCCTTTCCTACTATCCCATGTACAAACCCACTGCACACAGAAGAAAGGAGGCTTTTTCCAAGGATATGGTGTCTGCAAGCTTGGGTAGGAATGACCTCCATGGATGACCAGGGGGATAATACTATCTCCCTGTATGGGTTCATTCTCCCAAGATATGGAAAATGCTAATGCAATGGTGTTTTCCTCCCCTTGTAGTTTGGGTTTAAAAGTTACTGCTCCCTGGAGGGTTAGTAACACCCAGGTGTTCCTATAGGGAAATAGTATCAGGGGAGCCTGCCCAAGGAAAAGATAGATGGGGTTAATATACTCAGCTTCTCACAGTTATGCTTCTTGCTCATGAAGGGCAAAAATGAAATTTTCTTATCTGGTTCTCTAGCCGGTAGGGATGTTCTTATTGGTCAGGAAAATGTAATGGAGAAGAGTAACTGAAATGGAACCAAACCAACCTTTCTTTTCCTCTGAAATGCTGCATAAATTTAGTTAGAAATATTTCTCTGTGCCTTAACACATCAGACGTTCTTTGCTTTTAAAAAAAAAATTTATCTCCCTTATTAAATTTGATTTCAAGTTGTTGGTATTTTTTTAATCTGTTTAAATCTGGACATCTTCTCTTACAGATGAGCCCACTGTCTTTAGCAACATTTTCTGTGCCATTACGAAGTGTAAAGATGGATTAATAAGTCACTTGCTCCTCTCTGTCTTCGAAGGGGTTGGTGTGGTTCAAGATCATTATCAGGTCTGAATGATTCCCTCACCGACAAGTGTACTTTACAACATGCATTAAACTTTGGAAACTAATGAAAGTTTCCTTTTTTTTTCCCACTGTCTGAATGACAAGTCCCCACAGTGGCTATACAAACCCAAGATTTAAGTAGGTATAGATCTGATAATTTTGATAGAGATACCTAGAAGAAATTCCTTAAACCTTGGTAAGCTTTACAAGCTGTAAGTATGACTTTGAATTATTAAAAGTCCTATAACTAGGATAATTGGATTGTCAATCAATGTCAAACAGCGGCCCATTTTAATTTATTTAAATTCTATTATTGTTTAGTTATTAAATATTTAAATAATTTAAATTAAATTATTATTTAATTGAATTAAATTCTACTAGTTATTCTTCTAATTTAATGAGTTATAGTACATTTATTCTTCACATGAACATTTACAAAATTAAACTAGAAACAAATGAACTTCTTGGCCAGAATAATTCCAGCTAAAGTAGCAGTTATGATAGCCAGTTGGGTTTAGCCTGTTTTTCTTTAACATGAAATTACCATCAGGTGAGAGTAATATTTGGCATATAGAGACTCACCTAGAGTTGAAAGCAGGCCTTTGGATAGCATATGTGCATGTATGCAAACAGAATACTGAAGTCAAAGCTTTTTAGCATAGAATTTTTCTTGTCTTTATTAAGTAGCTCTGCTGCTTTGTCTACCTGGACATTTCTGATATGAGCAGCAATGTGTTAAACAGATGACAAGTGGCAGCACTCATATCTCAAAGCAGACTTTTTCAGGCCAAATGTGTTTGTATAGCCACCACCCCTCTGTGACCTACTTCTGCAAATAATAAAAAAGCTTCACAAAATCAAAATTGTAAATATTCAGGAGAAAAATATAAAAGTGCATACTGTACAGAGCATAATGGATAAAAAACTCTGGTTGTGAGGATCCAGATATTTTGGTTTGTTGAAGGGAAACTGATATTGTTCAAAACACTCTTTGGAAAAAGATGAAAATGGTCAGACTAATAAAAAAACTAAAAAAACCCAGCTCATTTCATTTTGAAACAAGTTTTTACAAGGTTGGCATTTCTGTTAGTGGGTGACACTCCTTGACAGGCTAGTTCAAGTTCCCAATCTGATTGTTTCCAAAACTCAAATATTTGAAAATTCCTTGGTTTTTGAAAACATTTAGTTATAATCCAGTTTCAGTAATCGTACAATGACTAAGAGAGTATTACCTTAACTATATTCTCATTTGCAAATATGAATCACCTAATTGCTACTTCAGACTTCAGACACAATCTCACGAATTTACTAACCATGTTATCACTGCGTTTTGCAGGATGTTGGAAGATATTTGCCTGCTTTCAACAAGGGGGATTGTGAGAGTATGGCATATATAAACCAAAAACTTTCCAATGCCTTGGAGGGCTTCGTGGGAGCCTTGCAGAATACCAGCAGTGACAGCTGTGAATGCCAGTTAATGTTGGGGAACATCCAGAGACGACTGCAAATGTAAAACCTTTCACATTTTAATAAAACAGAAGAACAATGATGGTTCTTCATCATTGGTGATGTTATTCAGTGCATATGTCTGTGTTCTAAATTAAGTAGTTACAGGAGAAGCAGTCTTTTAAAGTTTTGTTCATTTAACTTAAATCTGAGTGGAAAAAATGTACAAACTATTTAAGTTATTTAGAATAACTGAATATTTCTAAAAATCCTTACAATTTTTGCCGAGCACTTGCAGCAGATCTTGCTGCTCCACCAGCTGAATGCTTTGGATCAGAGCTAAGAAAATTTCCAATTTCCTGTGGAATCAGTTAGGTAAAAAAATTTGATATCCAAATTTTTTATTTATACCTCTTTTGATACAGCTTTTTGTCTAGTAGCTGAATATCTTTTTTTTTTTGTGAAATATTAAGCATTCAGATCAGTTCAGCAGTTCAAAGAGTTAGAAACACACTATGGTGATTGGAAACTGATGGGATTGAACTCCAAAAAACTTTTGATAGTAGTTATTTGCATGGGGGATACAATTAGATTTTAAGTAAAGCTGCTACTACAGAGTACTTCAAATTTGCAATCAGCTAGAGGTAGACATTGTTATAATTATTGCTGTACTGGTTTGCTGGTTGGATTGTTTTCATAACAGGCTTGAATGGTGTCTGTGAATTACAGTCATAATACAGGAGAACTTGAGCCTAGATGCTGCTCCTAAATACCATGGGCTCAAATCCAGTTTTGAAGAGAAAATCATATCTAATGTGTGCATATTCTTTAATACTTAAATTATAATTAGATAGGCCTTTTTTTTAATCCTGAACTGCAGTGAACTGTATTTCTAGGTTTTAAAAATGTGTATTCAGTAAGAAACATGAAAGTGAGATATTGCTAGAGCTATTCTTCTCCATAAGCTAGATTGCTAGGGCCCTTAGTCATTATGGGAATCTATCTCCACATATGTATATATGTAGAGATAAACATGTGAATCCCTACACGTTTATTTCATTTAGGCACAAAATGTGATGAGCACTGCACCATGTAGATGCCACTTGAGGTTTGTAGAGGTGCTGACTGCCTGCACAGTGTGTGCATACAGAGTATAATTGGACCCTATTGCCTCTTTTAGTTCTCTTTCACCACTCCTGTTAGTCTTTATACATTGAAATGCCAGTGACTTGGTTCTGATGGCTTGTGAAACTAAGGCTATCATTCCAGGGTGACTGAAAATTTGGAGCTACAATTGTTGGGGAGTCCAGCGGCAGCTTTCCTCAGCAAGTTTAATCTTGAGAATGGTGGGTTCCAATTTTCTTCACTTTTTTCTATAAATCAGTCTAGTGTAATTTTGTAGGACAGTAAGTGGTTTCTTTGTTCTTTCAAGTTCAAAGGGACACTGTTTATGGAGACTATTGACTTAAGGCAATATTTTCACACACAGTGAATTGAATGGAAAGGATACAATATGTAGGAAATTTAATTAATCAAATTGGTGCTCTTGGTACTATTTTTTTTCTCTTCCAGATGTGAAAGTCAAAGATTTTGTTCAGAATGTTACTCAGTTGAGGCTGGAAATTGGTTCTTCTGTCAACATTTCTGAAGAAACTGTCAATAGCCTCTTGGAAGCCAGTGTCTCTCATTCAGAGGTAAAAGATCAAAAAGAGGTGTCAAGTTAGTGTGCCAACGTCTAGCATGGTGTGCTAGGTGAAGCAAAACAAGCCACATTGTTTGGAATCTTACATTTTCACTTATCACTTCTATGTGAAATACTTTGGGAGGTTTAGGATTTTAAAGTAATAATGTGATGCATTAAGAGATCAATTTATACTAGCACTATTCTTCTGGTCTAAATGGCACCGCTTCATTACTTTCAGGAGTGTTTTACCCTCTTGTGTTGACACAGAGTTGGAGCTTTTCTGTCTCAGTATTGTAGAAAAGATGAGGGTTTCTGAAGATGTCATTTTGTACCTTATCACCTTTGCTCCTTGTGGTATGGGGTTGTCTTATGCATATATTTTTTTAAATTCCTTTGTGTGTTCCACATTGTTCTTACCTTATCTTGCCACTGTCTTGCTTTACTTTAACTTTGAGTTGTTGACTCTTGAGTATTTTAAGATTTCTGAGGGATTCTGAGGGAATGAGTGTTACCATTGCTTTTTCTTGCGATCCCAGTGACCAGTTGAAATCACGAGAAATGCCAGCTGACTAATAGGCTCTCTCCGCTGCGAGAGCGGAGAGTACACTTGGTGTAAATTGATCAGCTCAGTCAAGCAGCCACTGGGTGTCAGTGACGGTCTGCTTGCAGAAACCATTGCGAATTCTGTTCGTGAAAAGTGAAGCATTAAAAGGCAGTTCAGACCGTCATAACTACTTACAGATGATTTGTTCTTCTGCTTCTGTAGCAGCGTGACTGCCTTTATTGTTAGCTTGTTATTGTGATACCACTAAATGGTAATGAGAGAAGTCATCTGAAGGCAATTCAGTTAAATGGGATTCAGTGTACCTTTGATCCTTTGGAAAAATAATGCTAATTGGCTAAATTATCAAATTACTTTCCAGCCTTACTTTTTGCCAGTCATATGTAGAACTCAGATATATACACATGTCTTACATTTGAATAACTATACAGAATTTTTTGTTTGCTTATTGCTGATATCCTCCCCCAGTCCAACTGGAACATTAAAAACCTCTGTCTCTTACTGATTATGAAAGCTGCACAAGTACTTTTTAGAACTATGTTTTAGGCATGCTCATTATGTTTATTGTCTATACAGTCACTGTCTGATAACCTAATGATAGCTATAGGCCTATTGTAACCTTATATTTCTCTGATTATATTCTACTACCGTGCTTGTCTCTGTAACAGTAAGGGTAAGTCTGGGAATTTTTTTTTGTGCTTATTGTACTTACCCATAATTTCTGCCACAATGTTATGTGCTGGCCATGCTCATTGCCATGTGATGAAGTGATTTGAAAATGCTCTAAAACCTGTAACCTGAAGACTGTAGGCATTCATTTACTGAATGTAGGAGTTTGGATTAGCTCTGGTACTCAAACTTCAGAGGAACTTAACCTAGGGGATAAAACATAGAATGTTTTTAAACCATACTGAAATGGTGTTATTCATGTGCGGCAAATTTGAAATAAATTTCAAATTGCATCACAGTCAAATTTCTTCCCCAGCAAAAAATCCAAATCAATTTCATCTTAAGCTGCTCACAGAATTATGTTCTATTCTGTTCCTTGAATGCACACACACACAAAAAGTGATTCTTAAAATATATAGAAAACCTTTTGGAATCACAAAGACAAAATTCTGTTCTAGAATGAAAATCAAAAAATCAAAATATTAAGTTGGAAAATAAAATGTTCATAGGAATTAAAGAGCTAAATTGCATATCCTGACCACCTTGCAGATCCTCTCCCTGATTGATAGCAGCAAGAGATGCATTCAGTGGAGGGCATAGAGGCAGATTTTTGTCCTAAGCAGTATGATGGAGTCCTGTACTTTGGCTCCTACAGGCTCCTAAAAAACTTGTTGTTTTTCTGGACTTGTTGAGAATGGGTAGCTAAGAGCTCCTGAGATATCTGGACTTTAATCACTTGCCAGTATCCAAGATTGTTTTATTATAGTCTCACCCAAGGTCTGGGTAGGCATTTTTCCCTTCAGCTGCTATTAAATAATACTTTAAAGCAGTGTTTAACTGAGAAATGTGAGCTGTCTCAGAGTAGATGTTCTGCCATATAGACATCCCCAAGTTAAATTTGTGTGTCCTTTGAAAGAAGGAAGGACCATATTGTTTGATGTTAGTGATTCACACACCTGGATTTCGATCTTCAGGTGTTTCTACAGCAGAGGTGTATATCTGCTGGAAGGAGTATGCTCAGCATTGTAAATATGCCTGCTTATGGCATGAATGCTCAAGAATGAATGATTGAACAGTGAAAAATGAGAGCAAATCCTTATAAGAAATATACTTCATCTTTTTATATGCATAAGGAGTACAAAGTAAGAACATAGCAATCTGATATAAAGCTGTATGGTTTATTATTTCAGTTCTGTTGGTGCCTGCAAATTGTCGTGTTACTGTGACACAAATTTTCACTTTATTGACTATAAAAAAAGGTGATGCATTTCAGGGAGAAAAAATTTTAATACACATATGTTGTGATAGGTTCTTTACAGTGTCTTTGTGGTAGCTCTAACTGAAAGATGTGATGAAGAAGTACTTAGCCTGCTGCTAAAGCTGCCTGAAAACAATAGAACTTCCCTGGTAGTGGAAGAATTATGTTCTTTACCAGCACTGGACTTGTATACCATGTTTGTATTGATCATACAAAATTTGAACGTGCGTCACATCATTTACAAGGTAAGATGGTTTTATTTGAAGGTAGTATGAAACATACAGGTAGATAAATAATTCCATTATTTCTTCAGATGTTGTTTTTCCATGAAAGCAAACAAATGGCATTTTTTGGCTTTGTGTGGCTCCCCAAAATATATCAGTTGAAGAATGAGGCTGACAGATGCTTTCTCAGGAAAATTATCACTGAGTAGTTAATTATGAAAGCTTTGCAGAAAACACAGCAGGTCAAAGACACGGTTTTATTAATCTTTAGGAGAGTTTGCTGTTCATGCAATTAGTCACTTCATTATTTGTAGGAGTGGAAGACTGATCTGACATTTTTACTGAAACCAGCATAGGAGCTCACATCACAAGAATGAAAAGAATATTTTCTAGGAAGAATTTATAGTGCTGTGGATACAAATGTTTGTAGCACAACTCTATTACCTGAACAACTGCAGAAAATCTGGAATCTAGTATGGGTATTCAGTGAGATAATGGTTTTATCTGTAAGACCAGAATTATTGAATGGGATGGTTAGAAGATATTTAGTTCCGTTCTTTTGGGGGTAGTTGATTGACTGACCAAAAAATGTAAGCATGAATAGTTGAAATATAACATTGTGAGGAAGAAAGGTTTGTTCTAAACCCATAGGGGTCTGGTTATATTCTGGATGCCGCATGCTCCATTAAGCAAGTTAGACATAGAATTTTAAAAACAAGGCAATTTCCCACAATAGGCAAAGATACCAGAGGGGAAAAAAAAAATTACTTTCTGAATTATCTGCAAACCTAGAAGGGATAAAAAATGAGAAGAAAATATACTGGTGCTTATTCTGATGAGTGTTTCTACTGAACTCTATGGAAACCTAATCAAGTCCTAGCAAAGAGTAAAAAATATCAGCTCATCCTAAATTATAGTTGAAGTTATGCTACTTTTTTAGCCAAATAAGATTTTTTTAATTGGTGTCTTTCAATTTTTTTTTTTTCTACTTAATCGCTGGTGAAGTCTGAGAAGAAAATCAAGCATAGACGTTATAGTAGGAGGACAAAGGTGGACAAAATAGATAATCAGAGGAAGAACTGAAGCTATATTATGAGATTATAGTGGTTTTATTATTTTGCATAGACAGGTAACAATGAATCAGTTTGTATTATCGTATTATCTAACTAATCCCCAAAAGCAAAGGGAACAGAGAGAAAATCCATAATGACAAATTTGCATGGTGGAAATAGCAAACAGCCAATTGAACTTAGGTCAAGTAGGTAATAAAATGCACACAATTATTTTGGGCATGAAAAATTCAAAGGCAGGAAGAGTGTGGCAGGAAAGTTAGTTACTTTAGGGGTCATATTAAGCAATAAAAGTGGTTTCTAGAGTTAATTTAACTTACAAATTATTTTTAAAATATGAAATTATTGCATTGAACATTTTTAAAGTGGTGAAGGAAAAGTTTCCATTTTCACTAAATTCTAAAAGGATACAATGTCATAGATACCATTAGCATCTAGGGTAGGAAAACTGTCTTTGACTTGGCAGGTGTGAACATGTTCTCTGAATATTAATTTATGATTTTTCATAAGCCAGATCTAACATTACATTATAGAGAACCTCAGCTTAATATGAGAGTAACTGGGAAGTTACTTCAAAAGGCATTTTGTTAAACATGGTTTGTAGTATCATTGTATAATCAGCTTTAGAAAAAGACTGAATAATTTTGAGTGTTTCACTGAAAGGTTAACTTTTGTTTCTAACTGGAATTTCCTGTTGTTTTATTTCCTTCTTTTCCAAGGTCCAAATACCACCTGAGATAGGCAATGTATTAAATATGCTACTGGATGTGATTTCTAGTATTAGTTCACTTCTCAATAAAGTTCATGGTGTCATGGAAAAGCTTCCAGTCTTCCTCCAAGGAGTTCAAAATATTGATGTGCTTGACATCTCTGCATTGCAGCAGGTATGCGTAGGACTCTGGTGAGGTGATTAGGTAGGCATATGTTCTAGTAAGGAGGCACACTAATAGAAATGATTTCCTAGAAAGTTGGGAATGCAGAGAAGAGTCCATAAACCCTAGGAAGATTCATTTGGTCTCTTGCAAGCAGTCTGATAATTCTGAGATTATTGATGTGTTGTTTCTGTAATTTCTTTTTTTTGGTTAACGTATGAGATCCTAGTCTAAGTTACTTCAGTGTTTGTCAACTGACTAACATTATCATCTATTATCTGTGATTTGGAGATAGCTAGCCAGGCCTTTTCTGCTAAGTGTTTGGTTTTTTTTGTTTGTTTGTTTTATTTTACTTTTTTAAGAGCAGATTATTATTTTTGTTTACAAGAAGTAGCTTTGCTTTCTTTAAATAATATGAATTCAAAACAGCCTACACAGTTGTTATATCTGCTATGTGTTTGTTTGTGTCACCTAAGGGGTTTGTATGATAGTTCTGCGTGACACTTAAAAAACAAAAGGTGGCATGAGGTGTGAGTGAGGGTATTTATTTTGTCCTGCCTTTAGGAGCAGTTGCTGTATGCACATCTACACAGCCAGCACAGTGATGGATCTAGTGTTAAATGAATCATGAGAAAGATTTCTGTCTCTGAGCAAGTTCCAGTTCTGTAGGAAGACCTGCTGACCCCCATAGCATTACCTTTTGGGTTTGTTGTCCTTTGTGGAAAACTGAGGATTGAATCTGGTTTAAAATTGCAAACCTTTAAAAGATCCTGCAGCGGTAAATGGTACAATGTGGTTTATTGCTGGAGCACAGAGTAAACACTGCTCTAAGCACTATTTTCCTTAGTGTTATCTTCTTAAGATCTTCTAATCTGTGTGATAGAGACATGTTGAAATATGCTGTTCTGGTGCATCTATCAGTTTTGGTTTTGAGCCTCTCTTTTTGGGGTAGCTTTTTGGCTGCCACAATGAATGGTGACTTCATCAGACACTTGCATTTTTTTCTGCTTTCCTTAAACTAGCTCTGTTTGTGTGAGACTTTCCTTCCAGGAAATGAAATATTCTTTTTGGATTAAAATCCCAAAGTTCCTTTTTGATAGTAGAACCTCTCAAAAGATGCAGTTTAAAAAATTTGCAAAGGAACAAATAGAACAGCAGAGGGCCAACTGCTCACAGTTTTAAGTTTTGCTTGATGCTCACCCCTATTTTCCCACAATATACCATAGATTTAACCTTGGAATTTGTTTTTCAGTTCTAACCTTTTTTGGTAACGTTTTTTGACACAGTCTTTATCTTCTAATGTTTCACTAAATCCCTTTTTCTTGTGAAATTGCTGGGCCCTTTGGTCACCTAATAATTTGTGGAGGATTAAAATAATCAATGCCTATTTCTTTTATTAATAAAATTACATTTTTGATTGCAAAGGCTCTTCTGTCTCCATAACTTTTTTTTTTTTTAATTTTGGAGACTAGTAAAAGTGTGTCTTATTTTTTCATGTTTAACTTGATTTTTTTATACTTTCCTATAAGTTTTAGTTATTATTTTTTGCTTCTTTTCTATGGTGGCCAAACTTGTGCTATTGAATAAATGCTCCACCGAAGGGCATATATTGCTTAAACACTTCCTTCTTTAAATGTGTTTTTCTATTTCCAAAAGAGTCCATTCTTCAAGATTTTTGTTTTCATGATTACCAAGAGCAAAGTAGTTCAGTGACATTGAAAGGTTATCAGATAAAGAATGTAAATGTTTTTAGGGTAAAATATGTGGACCTTTTTCAGAAAGACAGTGAAATTGATTAAAAAAAATACTTCTAAATGAAAGAAATAATAAAGTAATTGTCAACTGTGGATGTGGATTTCAGTCTGAAAGGAAAAATTAAAAGGAAGAAATAACTTTGTCTGTAACATGTGAAGTTGAATTGAAAAGGTACTCATATTGTAATAAAAGATCATATAAAAACTCATCATCTGCCCTTCAGCAGTAACTGGAATGTGGTGCCAGATTCTACTGTTAAAAACACTGACTGAATGGATAACTCCTGAGAAAAAACACTGCTGATTTCAATCATGATTTTTGCTTGTGTTTTGCTGTTTGAAATCATTCACTTATATTTTCATTCCTAATTTTTTGGATGCTTGTCACTCATCAATAGATAAGGTGCAGGGGACTTCCTGAGTTGCTGAATGCTATTAATTGAGAGGCAGCCTCACTCTGTAATTCTTCCACTAACTTGAACAAATTCTCTGTTGAACCTATCACTGCAGAACAACCTGTTGAGGTCTTAAATGAATAGAATTCTGACTTAGGTTTATTTGTGGCTATGTTTATTCTTGTATCAAAAATTTTCTGTAGCTTTTTTAACTTCTCTGGCTTGCCCATGTGTTTGTGGAAGGCCAATCGCAGTCCTCTGTTTTGCTAGGTTGAAACTACTTTTTTTAGTATTTGTTTTTTGCTTTATTTTTTCTTTTAAATCAGGCTCTCTCCCTTGCTTAGGACAGCCTAGCATTGTTTTTGCATGCTGGTTTAAGGCTAATCCTGAATGTTTGGAGGAGGAAATGTGTACAGTATTTGAGGGGAGCTACAACTGATGAGAATCTTGTAGCCTGCTCATTCTTGTCTATACCTACTAAAATGACTTTCCTAAACTTGCATTCAACTTCTTCATAAACTGCACACAGTTTTGTCTCTTATATGATTAAGGATGAGTGATATACTGAGGTGATTCCATTTTTTAGCAACATCTCATGATTTCAGTCGATAAATAAGATTTTGTGCTGGTTGTCTTTCTATTCAATTTGCTTTGAATTAGGTATTTGTTTTTCCATATTGCATTCTCATCTTTTCTCCTGCAATGCCTTCTGGCATTAAATGATAGGCAGATTTAGGCAATTTGCTTCATTCAGGGCTCACAGGAGTAACACTAATAGCTTCTCTGTAATCCTGTGCTTTCTTGCCTGTTAACGGGCTCCCTGCAATATCTTCTTAATGTCATTTTTTTCCTCACCACTATTAATCAGCAATTGGATGAATGGTGACTAATATTTTCTAGAGCAAGAACATTAATTGGTTGTTAGAGTTCACCTAAATTTGAGTCAGCATGTATCTTTTCTGTGGAGAAAGGAATTGCCCTCCCATGTAAATATGTTGTGTTGGTCAGGAATGATTACTAGAGAACATATTAAATTTTGTTTCTCTTTTTCATGTCCTTAATGTTTTTCACCTTAAAATTTACTGTATTTCTTGCCCTAATAAACATCAGGACCAGATATCCATTATTTCCTGGGTCATTAAACTTTTCAGTCTTGAGTATATATGATTTTTCTACTTTTCAAATAGTGCCATCTAAACTTGATAGGCTTCTGAAAAACTGATCAAATCAACAATTTTGCTATTCTCCCCCTGATTCTGTCAATTTCAGAACAAAAAAGACTCTGTTTGTTTTTTTTCCCAAGAATCATGATTATCTGTTTCTCTGAATTTGTTTCCTTTAGCCCTTTGGTTTCATCAAATTTTGAATTGTCCTTAAGCTCTTGTAGTTTTCCAGGAAAATTGCATTATTTTTTCTTTCTTTCTCTCCGCTGTAATGATTCAGAATGTATTTTAGACTTACGTCCATGCTATAGAGCAGTATGACTTTTAAGTTTCTTTTTCTGAGTAGCTGGTATTTCTATTCCATGTGAATTTGTTTTTATTCATAACACTTTTTAGGCATGCAGTTGTTCAGTTAGGTCAGAAGCTCCTATGCTATGAGGGTTTTGCCTCCATTTGAAAATCCAGTTCCAGATAACCTTTTAATCTTCCATACCAGCCTTCCTCTTCCACAAATTTGTTACAGTGACTTGCTTGACTGATTAGTTTGTAAGAGGCTGGTTGTTTGGATTCATCAGTCATGATTACAGCCCTACTTTATACAGTTTAAACTAGACCAACTAGATCAAAGATAATACTATTTTTTTTTTTTGTGAGATCCATACTATATATTTCTCATACTTTATCAAAGCCAAACTTTAAGAAACATATCTTTTTGAGTCAGTGGATATTTAGTTGAAAGACAGTAAGTAGATTCAGCCTGTTAGTGGCAGCTTACCACATAAATATTCATTATTTGAATTTCAAGTTATTTTGATTGGAACTGGAATTAATTAGCACGTTTGTGCTCTTTGACTGAAATAAGCCTCATTTATCCCTCTAGTGCAAGTAGTCACTAATAAAGATTCATAACCAATTTTATGCAGCATTGTGCATAAATAAAGTTTATTTCACCAGTGAAGTCCATGCCAGCAGACTCATTCAAGGGCTATGGATGATTGTATTATGAAGTATGGGTATTATTTATTTACTTTGCTCTGTGCTGAAACTGTATGCTAAAAGTAAGATTTTGGGAGCAGCTAACACTGAGTTTTAAACAACACTTACTAATATTCCCACAGGATTACTAAAGAAGCACCTGGCACTTCAATAAATGCATTGATCAGGACAAACTGTTTCTAATAGCACAATTTCCAAACTGTCTGTGATTATGTCTTTATGTAAAGCGCTGTATTACTTTGAAAATTGACTCTTCTGTTTAAAAAAATTCCAATGATAAAATGCTAATTTTTTCAGTGCTGAATGTGTGTGTTTGATGTATCGCAGTATTTTTTCTACTTGCCAGTTGTGGATTCTTCAAATGATGTCTGATAGTCTACTTATGCCTTTCTTGACAAGCATCTGCAACAGTAATGAGGATCAGGCGAGCCAGTGCACTCTTCAGTTGTACCACAGCAACGTGGTGCCTTGCAGTTGTGTTCTCTTAGAGCTGTGCACCTGTACATCCTTCCATGAGATATCACTTACAATCGAGCCCATTATTTGAAAAGTGGAGCTGCACAGAGGATGAGACTATTGTTGTTCTTCTTTCTTTTTGCATGTGGTGAATGATGGTGCTTAAGCCATAAAAGCAGTCAGATTGCTCTCTCTCCTCGTTAAAAGTATGCTAGTCGTGAACAAATGGCGATGATAAATGCTGGTATGACTCAAGATGTGCAAAAGACTGTAAGCACATCTAACAAGTTAAAAGATGTACTTGAAAAATAGGCTTTTAGGCCATGTGCATCTGAATTTTTTTTTTCTTATTAGCAGTTGTCTTCACTGTAAATGCTTATAGCAAAATTGCTTTGGTTTTTTCTGCTGCCTTTATGACACAGAAATCTACCAGAAGAGCACATTTTGTGAATACTGGCACTGGAATCAATGTATTTGTAGTCCAATTGTCTTGATATTTTCATTCCTTTTTTGTCTAACTGCTACACAGTGCTTTACATATTTCAGTGCAGTACATTATGCTTCTGTCTTTGAGTATCCTTACAACTATAACTACATTACCTTTCCCCATAACAGTAGTGATCAGAAGAACAGCAATGAGCACAGTAAGTCTCATCCTAATAGGCTATTTCAACAGTCTAATTTTGTCCATCTCCTTAGACATCAATATTGACAGAACACCAGGGCTTCTCCTTGAAGCTACTTAGAGCAACTTTGATTAATCTGTAATTTTGTTTATTTGTTCTAGTTTTTGCAAGGTGGGCAGTTCAGAAGTTCAACTGTTGGATCCCTGGAGTCTGTAGTCAAGACAGTGTGTAGAGAAGAATCTTCATTCTTCAGCAATGCAAACCTATTCCTAGACATGCCCAGAATCATGGGACTTTTGGAGGACAATATGGCAAAATATGGCATTCCTGAAGACTCAAGTAAGAAAAAATATCCATGACAAGTTGCAGTATTAATTCAGAGTTAAGAGCAGTTTTTCCCACTTAAATGGAAATGTTTCTATACCCACTAACATCTCAGTTGACATTGTCATCCTGAACACAAAGTGTTGATCAGTTAAAGTTAAGTGGCTATGAGATAATTGTGGGTGAGACAGAAGAGATTCTGTTTTTTTTTCTATCTTTGAAAATAATAAATAAGAGTATTCCTGTCTTTGAGACATTTTATTTACATTTTTAAAGCACTTGGTATTAAAAACATATTTTTGAGATACAAGATTGAGAATTTATTGCTGCTTGCCTTTCTTTGCTGAACACAAAACTGTGGTATTATTGAGCAGTAAAATATGCAAACCTTCTGGATAGAATGAGTTTTGTAATGGTTGATATTCCTATTCTGTTTGTCAAGTGCTCAGAAAAATCCCTTAGCTCTCATATAGTTTCACCTTTGCTCCTTTTCCTTAATACACATTTGACTTACCCTGATTAATTTTAATATTGTTAATAACCTTATTAATGCCTCAGGTGGCCCTGTGCAAGAGAATACAGTGATAGAGTGTCACTAGGGAAGCCTCTGTCATCTATTGGTTTCTATAGGCAGAAATTGTTCCTGGCTTGGCTGGGACCCTTGGGAAGGAGCCAGAGCTCTGCTTTAGCCTTCTCACTTACATGTGTGGGATGTAGTGGTAAGCAGGCAGCTCTGCTTTTCTTTCCTGTTGGAAGATTGAAGTCAGCTGGATGTCTGACTAGACAGATTGTTTGGAACTTAGTCTCTTCAAAAGCTGTTTAGGCCAGAAGCATTGTTTCTTGATCTTTTCTTTCAAGTTTTCACAATTCTGCTGCACTGTGGAGACTTTTTTTGCCATAGGACTCTGAAATATTTAAGGCATCAGTTAGCTCCAGCATTTCTGTGAGTGAATTAATACTGTTGCCCATATTTTACAAATTTGTATATGGGGCAATGAAAAATTAAAATCTAAAAAAAAAATTGAAGCCGCAGAAACTTGATCCATACCGCTTCACAATGATTAATTTGTACGTATTTTGTGTATACCAAACACTTCCTAATGATTTTCTGAAGATCACAGCAAACCCAGATTAGCAAGACTTCTGTGTCCTTAGTCTTTTGACATTCCTGTCTGGCCAGCTTGTAGCCTTTTAATTCTTTGATGTTGTTTAACAAGGATTGTGTTTAGTAATGATTGTTTTATTCAAGAAAGAAAAAAATTGGGCAAAGAATTGGCCTTTGTTAATGAAACATTTCTAACACTTTTTTCTTTAACTTTTGTCAGGAGTTTAAATGATTTTGACCTAGTTTTCCATTTGTAAAAATATTTGTCTTAATTGAGGAGTTAATGACATTATTTAATATTTTTTCAGAACACCAGAAATGGCATTGTTTGAAAACACTTGTAATAAATTATAAAACAGCCCAAAACCATGTGTTGGGCATGAAAATCTAAATATTTGTTATAGGAACTCATTGCCTTTACATGAGTACAAACACAGTGGGATATCTTGTAAACTATTCCTTAGATCCTAGTTCTGAAGGATATACACCCAAATGCATTAGTAGCTCCATGTGATGTAGGAATTTTTTTTTATTAAGGAATGAAGAAGACAATAGATTAGATTTTCCAAATCAAGAAGTGTCATGACATTTTTCTGCTTGTCTTTTTGGTAGGTTCTTGTAAGATTATACAAAAAGAAAAGTTCTGTATTTGTGAAGCATTTTGTATATTTCTACTTCTTTTTTATACAGGAATCCAAAGCTGTAGAACATGGAAGGAATTTTTTTTTTCTTTTTAATGTGACACTTCCCTCTGAATTCACTTTTGTGGGCAGAGGTTTTGCATATGTCCTTCTGCTCTGAAGTGCACTAATGTAACACTTAGGATAGATGGGATTCATAGGCTGCTTTTCAGAAATGGGAGGAACTCTTTAGATTCTGGTTGGGTTTTTTTTTGTTTGTTTGTTTAGTTGGTTTTTTTTTTTTTTTTTCCTATTCAGTGTTTATAGTTCTTCATCCTCAACACTTATAGGCTGTGTTTAAACAATTTCTGTAGGGGCCTGTACTGGTTGCTTAGTGGCAGTTCGATGGGGTTGCTACCCAAACTGGTAATAGTTTTTGGCATGTTGCTGTGGTAGGCTCTAAAGTAAGACTCAAGCTTTAATTTGAATAAAAAAATTTCATTCTCACCTGTGTTGCTTGTCTTAAATGTGAGTCGGTCTTTGTTTTTGCAGCTCCTTTTTGTTTGAAGCTTTATCAGGAGATTTTGCAGGCTCCTAATGGGGCTTTGCTATGGACTTTCCTGAAACCTTTATTACATGGGAAGATACTGTACAACTCAAACATCAACATGATTGACCTGGTGATGGAGAAGGTAATTATCAAAAAAAGCCACTATTTCTGTGTATTGATTTGGTCTTTGTAATTCGTTTTAAGGTCCAATTCTTTCAGGATAGGCAGAAGCAATTGGATAATTGCCTTTCAGAAAAATAGATCCCACCTGCCCCCTCAGGTCTCACGTATTTCCCACTTGAAACTTAAAGCCTCTCTTAACTATTATCCTACTTGTTACAGTGGTTCAAACTCAGTATGAAAAGCAGAATTTTCTCAAAGTTCTTTAAAGCATGTGTAGAAAGATTAAAAAGAACATGTTATCAGAAGTATCATGTGAATCATGCTGAATTGAGGTGTTGGGTGCACATATTCTAGGGAATCTTTTACCTTCAACATTTTTTTATCATGGGAAGTGTAATGGGGCAGCAAAGACACCTGTGGGAAGGGATGCCCCAGGGCATAAAAGCCTGTTCTTAGGGAGTCACTGAGCTGAACTAAAAAAAAAAAAAAAAAAAAAAAAATTAAGAAATCTATAGTTCATCCTTACTGATTGTTTGGAACACCAGTAGCTGAGTGACCAGTCGTAACTGAGGTGCTGCATGTGTGGATGCTGATGATGGTATCCAAGAGTTTTAATATCTCTGCAGTTCTATAATTGGGGTTCTGTTTTGAGTGTGATTATTGACAATGACATGTTTCTTCATGCCTAGCTTATAGGTACATCTGTAAGAGAAGGGTTTATGACTTGTTTTAGATTTCTCTGCAAATTTTGCATTGTTCTTCTAAATACATTACTTTTACTTTGCAGTAGTAGTTGTTGCAAGCCTGGAAATTTGGAAAAAATAATTGCTGCTTGTAAGTGGTACATAAAAACACCATAATAACCTGAAATGTTATGGTAACTATATTCTCTGTTAATTGAAAACTTTGTGATATTCTGATTTGTGTTCTTTGAAAACAATTTTGGCACAAAAATTATTCCTTTGTGCTTTTCAGAATCAAGTTAAGAAGCGCTAAGCTTTACTGAGTGCAGATTAGAAGCTGCTTGGTATAATAGTTTCTAGTGGTGTCTGAAGGCTTGATCTCCTTGTGCTCTGGTGTGACCTGTGGTTGCTGCGTCCTGGGGAGAAAGCAATCTCACAGAGTGCCTGTTTGCCACGCCTGCAGCCTTCCTGGTCTCCTTCATCTGGTCCCCATTGTGCCTGGTCTGGGGGTTTCAATCCATGAGCTTTCTGTGTTGCTTCTGAGCAGAGGACCTACTTGGCAGAAGATTTAGTTTAACATTATGGATCACTTTCTCTTTAATCCTAATGAATGATCACTCTTTAAAGTGGAACGGGGATTCTTATAGAAGTTAAATACATAATGTTTTTTAGGGAAACAAAATTACATGCAAGCTCTCTTTAGGGGTGTTCTGTGTCACAAAGAGGAAGAAAGAGCCACCAGAAACTGTTTTCTCATGTTGTGCTAAGAGTGGGATTTTGAAAAAGGCACTTAAAATAACATGGCAGAAATTGTATACTTTCAACGTGAATTATTGCAAAAAGTGTGGTCCCAAATTGGAGTTTACAACTCACTGCAGACACTCTTTGCTGGAAAATGTCACAATTTTTATCATAACAGCTATGCTGGATTGTTCTTAAATGCACTTCTGTGACTGATAACACCAATTTAAACAAAAAGATACTGCAATATTTTCTAGTCTTGAGTATACTTGTGATCTGTTTAAAACAGGCTGGGAAAAAATTGCTGGTTGTTTACTAAGAGAGAAATTGTAGCCTGTGTTTGACTGTGACAGAGAATATTTTGCTTTACTCAAGTCTTTCCCTGTGAGAGTATTTTGCAACTGATTGATCAGTTATATTTATTGTCCAAACTGTGCTTCCAAATTTCAGTTTTATGTACTCAGTCAAACTAGTTTGAATAAAAGACCCACAACTGTGAGGCTTTCTTTTGAATATGTCCTAACTGTATGTCTTTTCTTCTGACTTTCTGAAGCAACCCCATGATACTGTCTATGAAAAACACACTGTAAAATAAAGAAGTCTTTATGATACTTCAGATGGGAAACATACAGAGCACAGGAAAACTTTGATTTGCTTGGTATTGAAAAAAAACCTTTTAATTTCTTAGGTAAAAAAAAAAAAACAAAAAAACAAAAAAACAAAAAACAAAAAAACCCAAAAACCACTGATGTTCTTACTGCTGACTATCAAAATGGAACGGAAAGGACTAGCAGAAGATCTAAAGCATGCCAAGTTTTCTTTCTTAAGAATTACTGTGCACATGTTTCACTTCATTTGTTTCCATGTATTTTTTTCCCCAGGCTAATTTCACTTTTGGTTTTGTGGAAAACTTGAAGACTTATTCTGAGACATGGCTTAGGTTGTCTGAGGTTTTCAAAACCAGTGGAAATATTCTCACAGTCTCACGACTGCAGGTTGGTGAACCATGGCAGATCTTTCTATTTTTCAGCTTTTTGCTGTTTAATCTAGACAGTATTTCTATACATGCAAAACCATCCCTTTATCTGACTTCAGATTTAAAAGGAGCTGAAAAAGAGGCAAATTAGCTTTAGGTTATGAACCTACAGACTGATGCTGAGAAACTTCTGATGAGAAAATACTTTAAAGCAATGTTACCTCACTGTCTCCAGTATTGCTCCAGTATCACTGAACAACAGGGGAAGGAAAATTGTTGGTACTTGTTTGTTTGCCAGCAAAATGTGAAACTGATGAAAAAACTGATGAGGGAAATATTGACCAAAAAAGAAAAAGGCCTTCTTGTTACTGGGATTTTTCCTTTCTGCGTATTTCTGCCTTTCCCTGTCACCTCTCCTAAATCTCTTCCCCACCCCCCTGCCATTTATTTGAAATGTGTGGTGTTAACCTGTTAAGAGGGAAAGACAACAGACATGGAGAAGCTAAATGACTTCTGAAGTGTCATGCAGGAAATCTTGGTAATGGAACTGAGCATTAATACATATGTATGTTTTGTATTTTCTTAGAGGAGCTAAACCTGAGATTACCTCTATCACTTTTCATTTCAGGAAGCACTGCAAAACAACTTTGTAAAGCATTTCATAGAAAGTAATTTGGATATCAACATGGAAAAACTCCTTAAAAAAATGCAAGCATATGGTAGGTATATGAAAGTACGTGGTTAGCCTTGTTAGACTTCAGCTTAGAACTGCATTTATATGAAATTGAATATTTTACCTACCTCAGTGACAATAGTAATTATAGTATGTAATTAACTATAGATAACAGTGAAGAAAGTAATAAGAGGCTTTACCCTCTTGAGTTGGTCTTAAATGTAACTGTCTTTTTTTCAGTGACTGGATAATTTGAATTTCAAATATTGAAACAATATTGGCAACAAGTCAGAAGTGGAAAAGTGCCATGGGAGAATCTCAAACTTATCATCCATACTTAAAAGGAGTGAAGGGAGATATAGTACTAGTAGCCACAGTTCCATTAGTTAGAAGCGTATTTTTGTAGTAAATAAATGAAGTAAAGAAAGTAAATGAAGTAAATGTAGTAAATAAATGAAGGAAATAAATAGAAAATGAGGCTGGATACAGTGTGCTTGATCAAAAACTCTCTAGGTTTTTTTTCTCCATTTATTCAGAATCAGTTGCATGTAGTGTTCTTGAGCCTCAGAAAAGCCTGAGAGAGGGTTATAACCAGGGAGCCACACTGCCAGTAGGAGCAACCTGAGTCAGTCCCAGCCCTGGAATAGCCCAGTGGGGCCATGGGGATGATGCTGAGGGTAGAACATCACCCTGTGGGAAGCAGTGTGGGCTCAGGTCCACAACCAGGTGTGAAATAGTGGGAGCTGCAGCCTGGAGTAGTTCCAGCTCTGGTGGGAAAGGAGTGGCCCTGATTCTTTGGTCTGCCTGGCAGCCTTCCCCTGGGCATAGCTGTCCCTGGCTGCCCCCTTTCTGCCTTGGTAGTGAGCCCTGGCAGTCAAACAGAGAGCCAGGTTAGAAAGATAGCCCAATGGTTCTTAATGGAGGAGAATGGGAATTCTTATTTTGACTAATTTGGGATATTTAAGGATTTAAGTAGGAGAAGAGAAAGGATTATGGTGTAAATTTAAGTTACTTAAAGATTTTACAAGAATTTGATAATTGAAAAAATTTTAGTATGTCCAGCTGTCAGTAAGGTAGGAGTATGATCATTAAAATGCTTGCTGGCATGTGCCAGAAGGAAAGCTCTCTACTGAAGTAGATTCCAATGTCATCTAAGAAAAGTTCATGATTTTGAGAATCAGAAAGAGAGAAAAGTGAGATAAAATGCAGTGACGGACAGTGTGACATCATGGAAAAAGGAAGCAGGGTACTTCCTAGAGGAAGTTGTGGTTGAAAGGAGAGATCTATGTGGTTTCAGGTCAGTGACTGTTAGGATAATTAAGAGCCAAATAGAAATCTCTTCCAGTCACTTTCTGGAGGGGGATAGTGATGGGCTCTCTCTCAGGTACCCCCACAGAGGGACTTTGTGACCCTCACTGTTTTGAAAAAATTGACTTTACAGAAATGTAGGTCGTTAAGTCTGCTTTACAGTCAAAGAATTAAGACTGCAGCTAAAATAAACAAATATGTCTGAAATACAGCTTTTTATTGGTTTTCAGTATCTGCCTCTAGGCAGGAGATGCACAAAATCCCTGGAGGCTCCTGAGAGCTTGTAAATGAAATGTGTTCTCAGTTTTGTACAGCTGCCTTGAGCTGGTGCAGTCACTGTGGTGTGAGCTGATGAGGCTTCTCTTCAGCAGACAGGTTGTGAGATTTAGTTGAAAATTATCTTGGTTTGAAGGCTTTCTTTGAAGACTAGGACTGCCTGTGCACACTTCCAGTAAGAAAAATGGCAAATGGTGTCTGGAATTCAAACTGGAAAGTATCTGATCTGTGCCTTCCTTTGGCAAGGGACTCAGCTTTGAATCTGCTTTCTCTTTGGGTAATTTTCTTAACCAGTGAACTGCTGGCTAGTCTGGGTTGGGCACAGATCACCCCTCGAGGTGAAGATAGATCATAATACAGCTAAAAACCAAGCCCATAGAATCACAGTGTTGAAAAGATTGGATGGAGGAAAGAGCAAGTCTCTTAAAATTCAGGGTGTGCTGTAAACAAACATAGCTATCTCAATCTATTAGTTGAGTAGTAGCTGGATTTTGTGTGTGGGGACCTAACACGAGAACTACACTATAGATTATGGAAAACGTTATTCCATTAAATAGATATCATGATCTCTGGAATTATCAGATCCATCTTCATTGATGCAGACAACATCAAAGGAATCTGTACCAGTGTTTCTCAAGCTATAGCTTTTTAATAGAACTGAAAGACATTTGATAATATGTAATAAATGGTTAATAGTTTAGATGGGCAAGAAAAAAATATGATTTAAATAGAACGGCTTATAAAACTAGAATTTCCTTATTTTAAGGGAATACGGTTGATAAAATTAACATCGCATAAAAACTGAAAATCAATAGGAGCTATAGATCACAAGGGCATTTATGCCTTTGTGAAACTGATTTCTCCAAAGTGCCAGAGCACTCCTCTGCATTTATTACACTTCTTTGTATAGATTTACTTGGTTGTTTTACTTCTTGAAAAATGATATGCGCTCTTATCTTAGCTTGTGTACTTTTTTCATTTTATTACACCGTAATCATGTGTAACTTAACTGTAAACTTCTGTTCTTATGTTTGTTTTTTCACTAATCTTATATTGCATCAGCTGTTTAGTCCTGCAATTACCTTGCTTGCATCCAATTAAAACTTTGACTATATCCATGTTACTGGTTTTACCACTCACAATCTTTATTTTCATCCAAAGCTCCAGCTTTTTAAAATCTCCTGATCTTTGTGATTATGTCTTCTAACTAAAGCAAATATTCCCTTCTTTTATCACATCTACACTCTCATACAGATGACTTTTAATCATTCTCAAATACAAGGTACTTGTGTTTGTATCTTTTTTTATTTCTCTACAATGATATAAAAATGTTAACAGACTTAGTGATGGTATTTTCTGTGCTACTCTTGCTGTAAAGTGTCTTGGACAGAGTGGGTCGGTGTAGAACTCTTTCAATGTCTCTATAAAATCATCATGCTGCAAGACCTTGCAAGAGTAACAATTTCTAAAACTGTTTAGCACGATTTTAAACTGTCAAAATCTTTCAGAGTAACTCAGGTGGAGCAAAGTAAATATTTAGGCTGAGGGATGAAAAGCTTGTGGTTTTCTTTTTAATCCATTTAGTTTCTAAGCTGGCTGCGTGTGGGCAAGGCAATTGTTTTCCTCTATGCTTGCTTTGCAGCCCAGCAGCTTGCAATAATTTTCCTACAGGTCTTTGTATAAACCCTGTCCCACTAAAACTTGTGAGCTCCTTGCTGGCCACAGTCCTTACAAATCTTCAGGAGGCACTGGGAGGCATTTGTGCTGCAAGCTCCTCTTTTAAATTCTTGCTTGCTCAGTGTCTCTCTTGTCCTTCTTCTGTGATTTCTCCCAGACATGAATTTTCTTCTTTCACTATAAGGACTCTCCTTTACAGAGGGCTACATGTGTATAACAGCTGGGGTGATAAAAAAATAAGACCAAAACAAGCAGTTTTCTTTTGTGCTACCTCTTCTGCCCTCGTTGTAATGAAATAGTTTTGTGTGTATTTAGAAGGCAGGAAACCAATAGCTGTAATGCCATCACTGAAAACTGTGCCACCACCCAAATCTTCTGATAACTAGACACTTTCTTCTAAATTTTTTGATCTAAATTTATTAATTTCTGATTTATTCCAACTTTTTTTTCCAGTAATGTTTTATTTTTTACTTAAATAGTACTTCTGCCCAATGGATTTACACAAACCATTTGTATTTCCTCCTTGTTACTTAATGATAGGTTAAACAAGCTGACTGGAAGATGTGGGGGCTGACTTGATTTTTAACAAAATATGAAGACAATAATGAACAAAAATGTACCAAGTTTTTAATTCATAGTTGCTACATTTATAAATGGGAAAAAAACAAGGTCATCAACTCTATAGATCCTGTTTTTAAAATGTTCATGTAGACTGCATTTTTTCATATATGTGTTATTTCTATGATGGAGTACAGAAGTTCATGCCCATTAAGACAATGGTTTTTTCCCAGAAATATACCACACTCCAAGCCAACAGCAATATAGATGTCATTTCTTGTGCTAAAATATGCAACAATTTAACTCATGATAGAAGCTTTTCTTAGCTAATTATTGATTTCAAATTAAGGTCTTGTGTGAGTATATATTATTCAATGATAGAATGCTGCCAGTAGGAGGGAACCTTAAGGATGATGTAGTTCTGACCCCTCTGCCATGGGGCCACCTTTCACTAGACCAGGTTGCTCAGAGCCCCGTCCAGCCTGGCCTTGAACGCTTCCTGGCTTGGGGCATTCACAGCTTCTCTGGGCAAGCTATTGCAATCTAAACCTACTCTTAGAGTTTGAAGCCATTCCTTCTTGTCCTATGCCTACATGCCCTACGTGCCCTTGTAAAACATCTATCCCTAGCTTTTTTGTAGGCCCCCTTCAGGCCACAATAAGATCTGGAAAGTGCTGTAAGATCTGTCTGGGGCCTTCTCTTCTCCAGGTTGAACTACCCCAACCCTCTCAGCCTGTCCTCATACAGAATAGTGTATATAGGGCTATATATAATTACATACATATATATATATATATGAAAACCCTCCCATTTGGACTTAATGTTAGGAATGCTGTAAAATGCTGTAAAAAGAGGGGCAGCATGGGTGTTACCTTTATTGTCCTCCTCAAGGATAGCCATAAATAAGACATTTATTATCTCTATTTGGTTAAGGTTTCTCTCAACCTATGCATTCACCCTGTCATTGTCTGCTTATCTCTTGAATTATAGACTGTCAGTTCCTCTGCATTTTCTCCTTGTGCACTTTACCCTTTCTCACGGTTAATCGTGCCTCTTCTTGAGACTGCTTCATACTTTTTCCACTTATCTGCCTTCCTATTGTAATATTTCCTGTACTGATGCTGAGTAATGTCCATGATCCAAGATTTGTCTGTCACCACTGTTATTGTAGGAGGTCATCACCTGTCCTTTTTAAAGGACAGGCGATGACCACCTGTCTTATATCTTGAAGCAAATGTTGAAAAATGTAAGATGGAAAATTTTGTGTTGGATGTTTTATACATTGTTTATTACCTGAGAAATTCAGATATTTTTATTAAATTTAGATTGGTTGAGACTGTTTCTAAATCATTATATCCTTCAGATTATTCTCTCAAACATGAGGATATTGCATTAATCCCTACATTTTGTACCAATGGATGAAGATCTGAATTCCTCCAAAGGCTGAGTTTTTTAGAAACCAGGTTTTGATTGAGGTACATGTTCATCCTAGATCTATAGATAAAGTAAAAATGAAGACATTATTGGTTTTTTTCAGATGCTTTTAAATGTAGGACTCATGTCAAAATGCTTTATGCTCTATATAACATGGTTCTTGAAATATAATGAGAGATAATATGTTACTAAATGAGAGATAAATGTCTATTATGATGTCTGAAGTACAGTAATTCCCTTGTATTTGTGGGAGTAGTTATGGAAACATAAGGAAAAGTTAAAAAAGTCTAAAAAGTTAAAGAAAAGAAGCCCTAAAGCCTCAAGGGTGTGGGCTCTTTCTAGAACTTTGCTGCAGTCAGTTACATTTTTATTCCTCTGAAATCAGAGGAAAGGGTAGCTGAGGGCTTGTAAAAGCCACTGAAACATGAACTGCACTTCTACAAAGACACACTAACATTTTTGTTTTTTAAACTTTTTTTCTTTTTTAATACAAAGAAGATTTACTCTTATAGGATGTGCAAGTGACAGTACACCTTTCTGTTCTCACCATTAAAACTAAGCAAGTCCAATTTGTTTCCTCATCCTAGAAACTATGACGAACAAGATGCTTAACAGCTCAGCAAGTAAACAGATTGACCTGTTGACACAGCTTGTTGTAAATATCTCTTCCTGTGTGTTACTGGACCGCTTCCAGCCTTTTGACTCTGTAGAGAAATTGGAGGAGAAGGCTCATGAACTCATGCAGGAAAATAATCTTTTGGCTAGTAAGTACCTTATGTAAAATGTATTTTTACAGAAAATTTCAGACTTTGTAGTTGTTTGTTTATTGATAAGGTTGGTTAAGGTTACACAGTTTCAAGGTATGCATTAAATCACATATAATACAGTCACCATAAAGTATATTTGAATGCTTTAATGTAAGCTGCAATGACTAATTATATTGTTTTAACTGTGGAATGGCCAAATGAATCCTTGGACTCTTTCAGTCCTATCAAAATATTTAAAAGAATGGTCATAAATATTTAAAGAAGAAAAAGATAAAACGTGAAATACTGAGGAAACTTGACAACATGACAAGATAATCTACTTTACATACTTTCAAAATTTATTTTTTATATTCTTGACATTTCAAAGTAGGAAAGAAAGGGGTTTGTTAGGATTTACTCTTAAACCAACACCTCAGAGAAATTAGCTTGTTTATTCAGAGTATATAAGCTCTTAAGGAATTTTTCTTCCTTGGGATTACACTTTTTCTCCTTTTCCTGCAGTATATGGTTATTGCTGAGAATCAGTCTTATAAAATATTTTAAAAGGCAAGAATATCTTTCCTTAAGATACACACCTGCCTTGCAGAAAATGCTGTACATTGCATGTAGTATTTCCAAAAGAGAGGCCCTCTGAAGTCTATAAAAAATGTTTGACAACTTTTTCCCACTGTCATTTTGGGGTTTTTTTGTCCCCCTTATGCCTTTAAGTGTACAGCAGAAGACATGAGAAAACACTTGTCAAGAAGAAAACTGTTCAGTCTGGTATCCCATGCTCATTTTTTGATCTGCACAGCACCCTGAAAAATTGCCACCCTCTGTCAATATAAAACAAACAGGCCATATCTTGAGACAAGGAAAATTGCTCAAGAGTACTTTGGAGAAGGCAAACTGTTTGTCTCTTTAAGGAAAGAAATGGACAGATAAATCTTGGCCCTCAGAAAATGGAATTATCAAATTCTAGTTTCATTTTTCTTCCACTTACCTAGGGAAGGGTCATATGCCAAGACATTTTGTTATATTTTTCAGTATTCTGGCCTTATCATCTCTTCACATTATTAGAGAGAAGATGACTTTTTAAGGAAGTGTGTCCAATTTGTCAGTGTTACATGCTTTGATGTAGGCATCCATTCCTTTCCATAGAAAGATGTTAAAATGTAATAGAATTTTACTTTGTGGTCTTCAGAGCCTTCATAGCTTCATGGAATGTCTTAAAAAAAACAACTGTTTGTGTAAATGGGAAAATGAAGTGTTGACTGTTTGAAAGAAATCAGGTTTGCAGTAAAGTATTCTGTATTTTATCTTTCACAGAACCAGATGGTAGGTACAACATCTCTCCCTTTCCCCAAGGAAGAAAAGGGCAACATTTAGCATTTATCCAATAGTCCTAAAAAGTCTGGCTCACACAAAAAGAGAACACAAGCAGTTTCACATATTTGGCTTCATCTTTACAGCTACATATTAAGTTTTCATCTGTTTGGTTGGGTTTTTTCCTTTTTACAGAGCTAGAGAAAACAAACATGCAAATTCTGCTGTGCTAAACTGGAAGTTCTGCAATTGACTTGAAGATTATATCAGAGTAAATTTTAGTGGGTTGGTTTACTGTTTACTTTGTCATCTACTTATGGAAGCTGTTATCCTTTGTTCCACAAATTTTATGACTCCTGCTTTTACTGTGGAACTGATATCAGTCCCCCAAAAAGGGCTAAATGTTGATGCAAAGAGAAAACTGCAGCTCAAAAAAGACAAATCACCTCAGATAAAAATGATTTTTATGAACCTATTTATCATGTGAATAATCGTTTACATTTCATATTCATGGACGTGAAAAATGTCTCTGAAACCTGACATTTTTGGTCTTGGGATCAAGAAAGTTTGGAGGCCTGCTCCAACAGATTAATGCATCCTATATCATATGGTAATTAGCCATAAGTTAGCTATGGAAATAGCATAAATTACACAAACTTCCTTTCTTCCTGTGTCAGGTATCATCTTCAATACACCAGAGGAAAAGAGGCAAAATTCCAGCAGTCTCCTTCCAAGACACATATCATATACAATTAGAACCAGTGTTCTCTACAGCATGAGAACAGATTTGATTAAAAACCCAACATGGAAATCCCATCCCCACAAGTTGCCAGCTGATGGGTTTAAATACAACCATGTTTTCGTTCCTCTTCAAGACATGATTGAAAGGGCAATTATTTCAGCACAGACTGGGACAGACACCTTAGAGACAGCAGTTCAGGTGCAAGCCATGCCTTACCCTTGTCATACCAGTGATCTGTGAGTAAAATTCCAGCTTTTTAATTTGATGTATTATCCTTGTTAGATTAGTTCTAGAGAACTTGGGATCCTACTAGTTTCCCATTTTTTTAGTGGGTGAATGTATATCTCTGCACAGGCTTAAACAAGTACATCCAATACCAGAGTATTAGAGCACAGCAAATATTGTCCAACAGCTGTGTTTAACATAATGTGTTAGACCACGTTTGTCTGGCAAACAAACCCCGACAAAATGTCTGCAGCCATAACGTGGCGTAGACTGCTGGACAGAGGCTGTGTCAACACAGTGTGCAATTAACTTAGATTATTCTAAGAGATCCCTTTTAAATCCTTTGTTGTCCTGTACACAAACTGTAAATTGGTCCCTTGAAGGGTGAAGTTGATGAACCAAAAGTGTAGGGTTCCTCTCTGTAAAACCATCAAAACATCCCAACTATTAGATTTTAAAATTAATCAGTGGTAATAAATTTGTTAAAGTGGAGTGAAAATTGACTAAGTTGTTATACCTCATTTGAACAAAGCCCTAAAGAGTAATTGCATCAATTGTATGGTTTAAAATACTATAATATATAATAATTGTATTGTATCAATACCTACATTTAGCTTGTTACATAAAAAAAAAAAATCTAGCAAGAACAGGAAAAGATCTTATTGTTCATGTCAGATCTTATTTTGTGCATATTTTGAGAACAGTTCCAGTATTAACCTATTAACATTCTGCTAGAAAATATCTTACCTTTGCAGGCTGAAAACTCTATATATTTGTTCTTTCATAGGTTCTTGAACAACATAGGGTTTTTTTTCCCACTTATGATGATGCTAACATGGATAGTTTCAGTTGCTGGTATGGTTCGCAAGCTGGTTTATGAAAGAGAAATTCATCTTGAAGAGGTACGAGGCAGATTAACCTCTAAAAAGAAAATTTGCTCATTTAAGTGCACTGAAATGCAAAACTTGTGAGGTACTTTTAAGTACTCATAATCCAGATGGCTTTGTTTTCACTTGTTTCCTCTGGGCAATAGGTTCTAGTTCTAGCTGCCAACTCAGCTTCACAACATTGTTTGAGCATCAGTATGCAAATATTGTCCATGCAACAAAAAGAAGCAAAAGTTGAAGCTGGAAAGTGTTATTTGGGAAGGCCTTGTGATTAGAATGATTTTTGTTTTGGATTCTTTTTCATATTTTGCTCTATGTAGTCTATGACAAAACCACCTAAAGTAAGTAATGAATTTTGTTATGTACTGTGTAATTATCAGAAATATATGGGAGATTGAATGCCGAAAAAAAGAGGAGACAATTATTAGCTTCCATCAGCAGCTAGTCTTCACAGGTGCCAAGCACCTGGAAGGATGGAGTCCTTGTGATACATTTTCTATAGGGATAAATACACCTTTTAAAGAATTACACTGATTTCACTGTTATCAGCGGAATTACTGCTTAAATAAGATTTTTAATTTGGGGAATTATTGAGGAATTATATAATTTCTCTCATCTTTCTGTTGTAAGATAAAGTTTTTTAATTCTCCAAAATATTAAATCAATATTAATTTCGATGATCTTATGAGAACTGCACCAGAGGTTTTATTAGATTGTATCCAAAAGCAATTTTTTTAGAAAAAGAGGGATTTACTTCATACCTGGCTAAACTACTATTTGCCTGGTAATTCATAAAGGTTACAAGCTGTATGTTTCTTTCAGAAGAGCAACAGTCTGGGAAAAAGTATTTGTGTATACATTGCTGTGGATGTTCTCAGTACTTTTTAGAGTATAAAAAGGCAAATTCCTCACTGAAGAACCAGAATCTGATGTCTGTTCTTGAGACCCTATGCAAAAGAGAGTTCTTCTGAGCATGGTGACTCTTTGTGCTCACGTATGATAATTTCAGAAACTGCACTGCTCAGTGATGTGTCTGATCCAGGAGAGGGCACAGGACAAGGGCAAAGAAACAAGAAATTTAAGGGGAAGATGACATCCTTTGTGAAGCTGGTGGTGTCTTGGTGACAACATGTTTTGTTTAAAAAGGAGAAACAAAAAGAAAGCTTGTTTCCTGACTTTAACTCTTTGCTATGTTGTCTTGCAGTATATGAAGACAATGGGTGTGCATCCAGCCATTCATTTCTTTGCTTGGTTTTTGGAGAATGTCATTGTGCTCACAGTAAGCAGCTGTGCTCTGGCCATCATTTTAAAAGCAAGTGGTATCTTTGCTTATAGCAATGGCTTCCTTATCTTCCTTTTTCTCCTGGAATTTGGAGTTGCAGTTATCATGTTAAGCTATTTTTTGGGAGCTTTTTTCAGCAGTGCCGATACAGCAGCTCTGTGTGCCAGCCTTGTCTATATGATCAGCTTTTTACCCTACATAGTTTTGTTGGTCTTGCAGAACCAGCTGAGTTTCAGCAACCAGATTATAATGGTAAATATTTCTTCTTCTTTTCTAATTTTTCTCCTCCAGATATGTTGTGAATTTCTATAGTTTCAAAACTTCAGACCATAATGTATTTATTTTTCCCCATGTTTTTTGCTTTTGTGCTCATTGGAAATAAATCACACTAATAAATCTCCAACTGAGAAAATATTTAGAAGGTAAAAAGGAATGAAAAATAAATTGTCAGGGCAATTTTGTAAACAAAAAATATCAGGAAGTTGCGTTCCTCATACCCATGAGTTCTCTTAATGTCTTGACCTCAAAATATTTGTAGCATCAGTGTATTTTCAAGATCAGCTAATGACATGCCACTTCTCAAAGTCATTATTTGTTTGGAAAAAAACCCTAGTGATTGATTTTCTGTTAATAGAATTGGAGAACAGATCAGAAATTTGTCCAACCATATAATCTGAGGTATATGTTTCTTTGGTGTAAGTTCTTTCAGGTCCTTTCCTGTTCTGTGTAATCCATAGACTGGTTTTTGTCTTTGTACTCTCCTAACATGCTGTATACCTGGGTGTAATATCAAATGTCACCATCATAGAAAGAAAACCATATTTCACACATTATGGCTTCAAAATAACTCACTGAATTAAGCTGGTGGAATAATTCATTCATACCGTGTTAAAAAGTGCTCATTTTTTCTGAGTCAGTTTGTCAGATAAAATAACACTTTTCAGTATTAGTAACTATGTCACTGGAGCTTTGTTAGGTGGAGCAAATACTACTAAGGTTTGTGGGGGAGTGTGGTTAAAACAGAAAATGAAATAGCAGCCATTAGGCCATGTGGAGGGGAAAAAAAGAGTCTATTCACTTTGTGCTTGATTTTAGTATCACAGTGTATTTTATTTCATGGAACTTGTTAACAACAGGTTTTTATTTGATCTTCACATACCCTTTCTCCTCTGTTGTAGTGTCTTCTTTCTACCACTGCCTTTGGGCAAGGAATATTTTTCATTACATATTTTGAGGGCCAAGAAGTAGGTAAGCTCTCTGGTTAGGAGAAAATCTTTGTAATTATTATTTCAAAAACTGCAGTTGGAAATGTTTCTCAATCTGTTCTGAAAAGAATCTGTAATGAGTTAATAAGCTGGCTCAAGTTCAGGTATTTAAAGGGATGTAATCCTTTTTTTTACTATTATGACAAGACCAATATTGATGACAGTGGATGTTTCCAACTATCGAAAAAGTATCATAATGGTACAACAGTTTGTAAGAGTGTAAGAGACAATTGCAGAAAATAATACTTAAATTTCCCAGACACTTCATCAAAACAACTCATCTTTATTGAAGGAAGGGCACAATGTGTTTTGGGAAAAACCGCTTTCCTTGACAATTGAGGAAAAAGAATTGTAGAAGCAATATCATGACCTCCTATACTGCAAACAAAGCAGCATTTTCAGTGGAAAATATTTTTAATAAATTTGCAACTTTGTTAGTTTTGTTTTCCATTTAGCAGTATTGTGCCTTTCTGTAACACTGTTTGCAACTTTTTTCCTTTCATGTCTTTTGCAATGTAATAACTTTATGAAACAATTATTCAGTGAGTTAATTTCTATTTACCTCTGAATGCAGTCAATGCACACAATGCTTCTTAGAATTCACAGATTAAAAATCTTCAGATTTCACAGTATAGAAATGATATTAAGCTTTGTGTAATCCTTTTTTTTTTTATATATCAGCAGAGTGGCTTAAAGCCTGATTCATTGGTTAGTGTCCCATTTTGTCAGTGTTGTAGTTCTTTTTCTTTTGCCAAATTAAGGGCCAGCTAAAACTTCATAAACAGCCCTTTCTACAAAATCTTCTCTGCATTTTCCCAGCAGCAGTGTCACCTGCTGTTCTAAACACAGGCTTGTAGAGGCATAGAATTTTTCTTCTGTTTGTCAGGATTACTGTTATTAACTATGATTTGTCTTGTGCCAGTGCTTAAATACCCAGAAGTGTGTGGTGTTGATGTGTTTGTGATCTTTAATGCTGTGCTGATTTAGCTTTGACCTTTAAAAAATCATTATTATTACTGCCAGGAATTCAGTGGGATAATATGCACCAGTCAATGGCACAAGGAGGATACATGACCTTTGGATGGATGTGCTGGATGATGTTCTTTGACTCCATTTTATATTTTGTAGGTGGCTGGTATTTCAGCAATATTATTCCTGGTAAGATCACGGGCTTGTTCTTTTTTCATGTTTTTGAAGCAGTCATTTAGTATTATTCATCCATTAATCTCTTCACAATCTAAACAGTTCAGCTGCCATAGGAAGCACTTACTATCTTTCTTGGTTTTATGCAAATAAAACAAGTGTTTTTCTGAGTTAGGGTTCTGTTGTGCAAAACCGTCTGACTTTCATTAGGGACTGGGAAGCAACATCTTCCTAAATACATAAATATTGAGTAGTGCTAACACATGGAGTAGAGTTTTCAGCCAGGCATGAAATATCTTTTTTTTGCCAATGAGTAGGCCAAATATTTGATAGAATCAGGAATTTAGTGGATCTTCACAGTAAGAGAGCTTAGTCTAGTAGCAAAACTTCCTGGAAAAATGGTGAATCTCCTATCAGTACCTGGGCTGAAATCCATGAACAACAGCATGTTTTCAGATCATAAAAACTTCAGACAGCAGGGTAACTGTAGCTTGCTCCCAATCAGTCCACAGTCCAGTGCATAGAGAAAACAAATTGATTTTCAAGTATATTTTCAGAAAGTAGTGGTGTGGTTTTTAATTTTTTTTTCATGAACCAAGCTTTATAAGTCTTATTGAGTTGGCTGATGTGTTTTTAATCGTAGCCTTGTGCCTCACTGTATGTTTTACCATTCCTCTGATTTACCTTTCTTCTGATTTGCATATGCCACTTTTTCTTCTGGCTACTTTGTATTTTTTTTTTTTTTTAATTAAAATAATTTTGCCTTGAAAGATAAGGGTGGTTGGAATATGCAACTGAATTTTAAAAACTTTGTCTTAAATTGACACTTGCCCTTCAGTGTCAACTGAAGTGTAGTGACACTCCAAACAGCAAGAGTGTGTATGGTGTGATGGGTAAATAGTGCCTGAAAAGACCAGGCAATGCCAAAGATGAGTTTGTATAAAGGAGTGTGGTTTTGCCCTTTTTGTTTATGTGCCACAATAAGTGTGTCTTATGGTGGCTGACTTCTTTGCATTTTGCAGATATTAATGGAAGAACTGGTGTGATGGACTATTTTATAATTAAAAAAATAGGTTCTTTCTCTTGGCAGGCTATTTGGTGCCTGGTATTTACTTACTTCCCTATGGGTTACAAGATTATGTGAAGCCTCTGATTCTCTTACACTTTGAAGCTGATTTAGAGACAGGGTAAAGCATCACTGAGACTTGATTATTTAATGGAAGGACCTGGTTTTATGACCAAATGAATTTTTTTACAATTTATTAAAATTTTTAAGCAGAGAAAAGTATTTTGGCCATTTAAATGGCCTAACCAGCTAATTGTAAGCAACAATAGGACATTTTTAGACTAGAAACAGATGCAAAATGACTATAGATTTTTCAACAGTTTATATCGTAATTCTAATACAGGAAAATTTGGATTAAAGAACCAGCGGTACTTTCCCTTTAATGTGTCCTACTGGAAGAACCTGTGTGGTACAGAGAGAAGCAAGAGACATTATCTGAATTCTAATATGTTTTTCTTCAATGAAAACTTCCAAGAAAAAGGTTTGTAGTAATAGAATTTGAACAATGGCTTTTTTATTCTGAATGGTGTGCTAGTCAATCTGCTTTTATAATTGCTTGGTCCTGTATTATATGTTTAGATTTTGTCCCTTTCTCTCTTCCATAATATAGTATATACTATGAATATTATAGAGCAATTGTTATATTTTTTCCCCCCAAGTATGGATGGATTTACTCTGTGAAAATTATTGTACAAAAATATTTAAGAAAACTCATTAAAAGATGTAAAATAAGTATCTCTTGGGTTCATCCTGTCCCATTGTATTGCCTCTGTTTTGTTTGGATCTTTAGGAGCTCACTGAACCCTTTTATACTCTTATTGAATCTGAAATATGTTGGGTTTTATTAACTTTTTAAAAATTTGTTTCCTGTTTCAGTGAAAAAATTAACTTTGTTAATTTCTTTCCCTTCTGTTTCTGTTTCCCTCCTCTGTAATCACCATTCTTTCTGTCTCTGCTTCTTAGCCCTTTGTCTAGAAAGCTGGTATTGTAATTAATTTTTTTTTTTCAGTCTCCAGATAATTTCACTACTTTCCTATGTATGTTCACGTACTCACAATTACTCAGAATTTTTTTTCCCTTTTCCACCTCTCCAGTCCCTTTAAGGATGTTCCCACATTTAGTTTGTTTTGGAAATGAAGGAGTAATTCACTCTCACCTGTATTCAATCTTGGGCCTTAGAACAACGTGATGGGTTGTTGTGCTTTTTTTGGAAGTTATAGTATCTTAGAAATGATCCAGTTGTCTGTAGCATAGGTGAAGAAGCTGAACAACTCAGCAGTTTTACATACAGCTATCTCCTAGATTAGAGCAGATTTCAAAATGTCTTGAGGTACATTTAAACACTTGTGGAAAACCGATTTGTGTGAGTTCTATCTGAATTTCTGCAATTTGGAACTCCTTTTTGTTAAGGTGATTGTGTTTGGTCCTTACACAAAATGAAGATTTCCAGTGTTTCCCTCTGAGTTCACCAGATAATCTGTGGAAAACCAAGACAAACTTCTCTGCCCGAGCAGTTACTAGTGTGGTTTCTGGCTCAATTGTTTGCTTGCACTTGGTGGGTTGCTTTCCTTCATGTCATGTGGTTGGTAGCAAATTGCCTGTGTGTGAATGTTAAAACTGTCATGCAGCAAAGGAGCTTGCTGTCCTTTAAAAGAATTGTGTGCCATTGTACTGACAATGGGATAAAGGCAGCCATGAAGAATTTTCTTGGAGCAGTGAAGTGACTTGCTTCCAGGCAATTTCTTCACTTGTTCCGTATAGCCCAGGTAAGGGTTGGTCCCAGGGGTGTGGAGAACATTCAGGAAATCAAAGGGATGTGAGGGAGGAGCTGGAAGTGTAGGTCCTACCAGCTGGAACTACAACTACAGCAGGGCTGGTAGTGACAAGGGTGCTGCATTCCCACATGGAGCTCCCCTTTGGAGAAGTCCCAGGGTAATCAGTTTAGTGCTTGCTAGTAATTTGGAGTTCTCCCTCTGAGTCTTTCCTGGGCTACATTGTCTGAGGCCCACTCTGCACTTGAATGCTTTTTTTTGTTAATTTGATGAATGCAAATTTAGGAAACAGCAGAAAGGTACGTGGAAGAGAGGAGCAGGGGTAGGAGATCTCAGTAGCGTCTCAACTGCTGGTAGTACCTTGCTAGAAAGTGACCTCAAGTTTAGAAGGAATTTTTGCCAGTAGCTTAAAATTGAGTGTGAAAGCAGCAAAGCAACTTCATTCACAGTATAAACAAACCAGTATTTGAAATAATTATGTTTATTTATTTATTTATAATTTGATTTATATGATTCAAGCTTTTTATGTATAGGATAATTCTCTGTTCTTGTCATGTTTGCATGTTGTTTATGTAATAGTATTGCAAAGAATATGACTATAAGCGATAAATATCTTATGTACATGTATATTCATAAGAATAGTTCTCTTATAATTCTCAGGCATAAAATTTGTTTCTTTGGACTAATATTCTAATCTGTCTTGCCTTTGCTTAAAAAGAAAATAAACCAACTCACTGCCAGACTATCTGTAGTAATGAATCAATAAAATATTAAAAATAATAATGTAATGGGGCTGCTGATTGACTGTGCTCATGTTTGGAAAGTAGTGCAAACCTGACATGGAAAGGAAGGCAACTTCATTGGTGTCAGGGCATCTCAATTTCCTGAGGATGTTACTTCACAGTTAGAGGACTGTTGGATATCTGCTTGCCTTGAGCACCTTGAATTATGCTTAGGCTAGGCTGCTGCTCTGAATCATTCCAGAGATCTGCTTTGCTTAATTGAGAAGATTGACTGCCTGTGCTTGTGAGTGTTATGTCAATGTTGCGTGCCTGAAACTGGATGACATATATGAAGTAGCTTACACAGAATTCTCCTACACTAGTAGGCATGAAAAATTATTCAAGCAATGTTATTGTAGATATTTTTTACTAGAAATAAAATACAGTAACTATTTTGACTTTATCAATACGTATGTAGACATGCATGTAACTTGTCATAACTGTTATAGATTGCTTTTTAAACTGCAAATGGCCAAATTCTTAAAAAATATTAATTGGCATGGTATCTTTCATTTCAGTGTAGTTTGTGTCAGTTCAGACTATTTGAATTTCTGTTCCAGGCTTTGGTAAATGGTAGCAGAAGTTATTTTGGTATTCCTTTTATACAGACACTCAGACATACAGGTTTAGATTCAGCAACCTGCTTGTTCTACTGCTCTTCCCCACACAGACCCAGCACCTCAGAGCTGGAAAGTCCCTTGCACTGAAGGAGCTGCCATTGGTGTGGTGCTGCAGTCCCTCACCAAAGAGCATGTGGACGGTCAGAAGGCGGCTGTTAAAGATCTCAACCTCACTTTCCATAAGGGACAGATAACAGCCCTCTTGGGACCTAATGGAGCTGGAAAGACAACAGTTATGTAAGTCTGACCTTTAATGCTGTTACTATCCCCTCTGATTTTTTTCTGTGCTTTTTCAATTTAAAAATTTGTGAGCTAATTGCTATGCCTTCATTTCCCCCAAATAAATCTTTGATAAACTCCTCAAAGCACATGGGAAATGAAGGTTATATATCTATGATGAAAGGAATGTAATGTGTAGAGAACTGAGTCCTCTGTGCCGCTTAAACCATGATGTGATACCTCAGGAACAGCTTAAGTAGGACTTGAGCATGTCTGGTTGTGAAATTGAACACATCTTGGAGTGTTCTTTTCTGTATGTACTCATGACATGGAGAGTGTGGAGTTTCATGGTGTTTTTTTCCCTAGAGATTGCAGGGGACTTCTTTCTTAGCAGTTGACCAGTAATGGAAGTAATGAAATGAAAAATAACCTTGAACAATGCCTCAACTAAGAAGTTTGTTTCTATCTTTCTGTTAGCTATAATCAGCTTTCATTAAGCTGGTGATGCAGGACAGGACCTAGCTGGGAAATGCTTCTCACAGAATATCCATGTGAAGAAGGAAAAAATCGCCTGTTAGATTTAGCTGGGAAAAAAAATTGATTATGTTCTGGAAGAAGGAAAGTGAAGAACTGAGATCATGTTCAAAAAACAAAACAGAAAACCCACCAGCAAACCAACCAACAAACCCTCCAAACCCATAAAACCACCAAAAGCAAAAAATAGCTAAACCAACCCCAAAACACTCATGATGTTTCTATAACTATACTCAGCTGAATTAGTGTTGCTCTAAGGATGCTGAAGCTGCCTCAGGATATATAAGTGATGAGCTAATTGCACGTTATCTTGCTGATTTTTTTTTTTTGTTTGTTTTCTTTTGTCAGATCCCTGTTGACTGGTCTGTATCCACCGAGCTCTGGTACCATTATTGTTGATGGGAAGGACATACGGACGGAGCTGGCTGCCATCAGGACAGAGCTGGGTGTTTGCCCCCAGTACGATGTCCTGTTCAACACACTGACGGTGCGAGAGCACCTCCTGCTCTACGGCTCCGTGAAGGCGCCCGCCTGGACCAAAGAACAGCTGAATGAGCAAGTCAGTGGGTAAGTTTTCCTTCTGTTTCTTGAGATCTGTCAAGTAAATATGTAATGACTGTTGCAAGGCACCTAAATGAAAAAAGAGAAAATGCAGAACTTGCAAGGAAAAAACAGTGGAAACTGGGTTTTGTGAGTTCTTATCACATTTCTTGTTCTGAAATCATCACTTGAAAATAGATTTCCTAGCTTCTATCTCTTACTTGAGTACATTTGTAGTGGAACTGTCAATATTTAAAATCCTGGTATACAGAACCATGTTTTCATTGGAGTGGAGCTCTTTAGCCTTGTAGAAATTGCAGTGGTTCTGCCTCATGCTGTCTTACCTCTGTCCTTGCTGGAGAAGCAGGCAGAAAGGAAACTGCTGTGCTTGCCCTGAGTTTTTAGATAAATCAACAAAATGACTTTATATATTTATCCTGTGTTCCATCAGCTGCAGCAGAAGGAAGGTTAGAAACCCAGAAAATCCAGGTAAAGGCAGTGCTTGTTACAATATTTTTAAATAGGTCACCTCATTTTCCTTTGCCAAATCCAGTCTTGAAATGTTTTTAATAAATGAAGAGATTTAAAAATGGAAAATCCAATGGGATAAACAAGTCTGAGCTATGACATGAATTCAGAGGATTTGCTGCTTGTCAGGTTAAAAGCATTTGCTAGTGTTTTTGTGCTGATACTTCTTTGATATAGCACTAGATCTTATTTTGCCTAGTGTATATTAAAATAACTTGTAAACTATACAAGCTGAGATCTGGTTCATTAATGGAAAACTGCATTTATTCAACTTCTGGAATAAAAGGCATGCTTTTCACACAGTGTGGCAGTGTAAATAGCTTCTGTTTACCTTCTGATTCATGCTAGGCTCTGTGAAGGGCTGGGCATTTCCATGCTTCACTGGAAATAAATGTCAAGTGGGTGGGTCCTCTCCCTAAGTGTACAATCAGGCATATGCAGAGGCATTTGTGGTCAAGTGGCTTTCCTTTTTGGTAGCTATCATAAAAGCCTGTTACTTTTAAATTTTGATCTGAAGAAACTCAGGTTTGGGACACTGTTCTCTCCAGAAACAACAGAAGAAATTCTCTAGAACTACAGAGACAAAACAAACTTAGTAAATGTTTTAAAATACATGCAAAATAATATTCTGTATCTTATGGTACTTAGACTGCTGAATTGTAATTCTAGCAGCAGTCTGCCGTTCTAATAGCACATAGGAACACTCATAACCCTGCAGGCCTTGCTACTAAGAAAATTATTTTCAAAGACAACAAATGCTTTAAAAGGCTTCAAAAAATTAGAAAAGAAAGAAAAGAATGAAACAGAAGCTTTTTATTAATCAAAAAAAAAGTGGACTTTCAAAGAGATTAGGAATAATTTTCTTAACTCCATATCTGTAGAACAGCTATTGAAACCTGTTTTCTTAAAAATGAGAAATTGTCTCAGGGTAAATGGCATGGCTTACACACTGCATATTCACCAAAATGATTCAGGAGTTTAGTTTAGGACTGTTGAGCCTTCTATGTCTTGCTTGCCAAGCTGATAGCAGCTGAAAACTCTTAGGCCAGTGACTGGATGCTCAGTGTGATGAAAAACAAATTAAAGGCCATATAGTATTGCCTTTATTAATCATATTTCCATACCATGCTCAGATGCAAGATCATCATCAGAGGGCAAGGGCTGAATTGGAAACATCTGTAAGATATCTCCTATATATCCCATGATAGTCCTTAACACAGGAATTAGATTAGTTCTGATTAGAGAGTATTATTCTACCCAGGGATCACTAATTGGTTTATTTCACAAACACATCTTCTAAAAGAAAACAAAAGGAGTGGTGTTGCCTTATTCACCTCAAATGACTACACATTTCCTAAAATCTCAGGCATTTCTAGTGTTCTTTAAGTAGATTGCAAAACCTGAAGCACTGCTTGAGTTAGGAAACCAGCAGTCTTTATCATTATTTAAAAGGGGCTATGATCTGGAGTTTGCTGAAGTTGTTGGACAAACTATTATTTATTTTATTAGATTTAATTTTTTTCTTTACAATACTTATATAGAATCCATGCATCTGATGGTGATAAGCATTTATGCTTTGTAGGTAGAGATATTTTTTTCCTATTTGTTTTTTGGCACCAAAATGTATAATCAGTTAGAGGTAGTAATTTTATTACTTTCTATTTATAGTGATTTTTCAGTAGTTCTCTGAGTGGACAGAATATGACCGAAAACATTTTGAAAAACATTTTCAAAATTGGCTCTGTTTCTGTACTCCTGTTTCAGAGCTCTGGAAGATGTGGATTTATCCCGACATCAGTACAAACCTGTTGGAGCCCTTTCTGGGGGAATGAAAAGGAGGCTATCAATTGCCATCTCCTTTATTGGAAACTCAAAGACAGTTGTTCTGGATGAGCCCACCAGTGGAGTAGATCCGTGTTCTCGCCGCAGTATCTGGGATGTTCTTTTGAAGTACAAAGCTGGTACAAAGTTTATGAGCATGATTTACTTCTTATCTTTTTTGGATTTTTTTTTTTTTCAATAAATTTAAACTGGATAGTCAAAGTGTAGTCAAAATATTATCAGAAGCTAAGTACATTAATTTCTGAGGAAACATTAAGTTGAACTTGGTATTTTTAAGGCAAGTCAAATGGCATTACAAGAATTATCTGCTATTGTGCAGAAAGATACCCAATCTAATAAAAGATTGAGCTTAGTTCCAAATCCTGTCCTGAAGTTTCTCCCCTCTCTTCAGCTCCTCAAAATTACTTTCTGGTTTCCATTTCCTTTTTTGCATATACCTGTATATAGATACTTATATACTTCTGGGGAAAACATATTAATCATTCAGTCTGCTATAGTAATGCTAAAATTGATTGTGGGAAGCAGACTCTTGAGCTAGTGAGCACTCAATTAGCTGTAATAACTCACATTGGATGATCCATTGAAAGAGACACTGATGTGTTGTCATTTTAAGGAATTTCTTAAGCTTTTAAAACAGTTGAAGATTCTAAAGCCTTAATACTGTTTCTTATGTATAAAACAGGGCAAAGCAAGTTTAGAGGTGAATCCCAACTAAATTTGTAATTTTGACAGCAGATTTTGTTTGTGTCCTGTACTTAAGATTTGGAAGAATCTTTGAAACGTGTTCCCTTAAGACTAAAGGACCCTTGTGAGGGATTTCTCTAGAAACCAGGTTTTGTAGACACGTACCAGTCTTTCTCATGCAGGTTGCACACTGATCTTCACCACTCACCATCTTGATGAGGCCGAGGTGCTCAGTGACTGCATTGCCATCCTGCAGCGTGGCCAGCTGAGGTGCTGTGGCTCTCCCTCTTACCTGAGAGAGACATACGGCCAGGGACACAGTCTAACACTCATAAAAAAGGTATGTTAAAAACGTGCTGTGCTGAACTGGAGACTGACTGCCAAGTATATTTTAAGGGAGATGGGTGTCCTTGCCAGGGAATAATATGTGGCATAGATTATTAGAGAACCAGCAAAACATGTTTTTATTGGCTTCCTTGGTTGTTTTGGGTGGTGGTATGATTATTGCTATTTAGATGAGCACAGTGGCATCTTTGAAAATAGTGAATATCAGTATTTAGCTGAAAAGGGGCTTGTCTCAGTCCTTTATTCCTGGGAGGTAGTCTCTGTATCCCAGCTGTGATGCAGTTTCATCAGTGGAATTTTTTCTACATGAATTCTAATATTACGACCAATACTTCTGGTAATATTTTAATTTTTTTTGTATGATTGTTTCTTTATTCATAGCCCTCTGTGTTTGAAATACAAGACCCTAAGCACATTGTTCAGGTCACATCTCTGGTACAGACCCACATTCCAGAAGCCTTCTTGAAAGAGAACAGCGGGACTGAGCTGAGCTATGTGATACCAGAAAGGGCAGATAAGACCTCTTTTAAAGGTCTTTGTCAAGCTTTAGATCAAAGCCTTCAGCATCTACATGTGACTGGCTATGGCATTTCTGACACAACTTTGGAAGAGGTACTTGTAGTTTTTCTGTGTAATTACATTTTCTGGTTAGAGAATCTTGATTGTATCTTTTATTTTGCACAATTTCTTGTGAGAAGCATGTTTTCAAAAAACAGGAAAAAAAAAAGGCAAGCAAGCAAACAAAACCTCCCAAAGCAGGTAAAATCTATACTTTAGAGCTTTGCTCTGCTGTTAATTTCAGCAGCCACTCTACCACAATATATTTTCTTATTTCAAGAATCTAATTTGAAGACTGAACTGTGTAACCCTTAAATGTTTGCATTAACTTAAGGAAAATGTAATGTGCCATTGGCTTTGAGGAGCAGTGTTGTCTTAAACTCATAGCATTGGAACAAGCTTTGAACTTTAAAGTCTGGTGGTTCAGCTCAGGTAGCTTTTTGGACAGAAAAAAAATTGCCAAGAATACTTTCCAACTTACTAGTACTGAAGTTTAGGACTTAGCCAAACTGTGTAATGAAACATTTAAAGAATATTTTCCATGTATATTGAGAGAGAATATCTGATATATATATATATATGCATGAACATATAACCACAAATATTTGTACATGTATGTAATGTGTATGTATTAAATAGATCAGAGGAAGAGACTCTATTATGCATCTTCATCCCTGGGAATCTAGCTCTGCATAAACAGCCATGTAAGCAAGAGGTTATTTCCTTTGGACTCCTTTTACCCCATCTATAATTTCTAAATAACAAGATTCCCTAAACCACCATTATCCAAGTACTGTACTATAGCTCCTTTAGAAACATTTTCTTTTTTCACTTCAAGTGATGATAGGAGACTGTCTCCTATCATTCATAGTTTGCAAGTTTAATAAATATGTAATTTAGTGTTATGAAGTAAATTGTGTTCCTGCGATACAATTCTGAAGCAAGTAAAATTTTTATTGAAGAGTTTTTATTTTCTTATACAAGATTATTAACATGGTATAAGGAATAATATTGTTCACTGCCAATCATAATAGATATGGAGGTAATGTATATATTGAGAATACTTTTGGGTTACATCCCCTTGGGATAACACAGGACTTTCCAGAACTGACATGTATAAAGTAAACGTGAAGTTGTCATGGATATGAGGAAAATTCCTCAGTGAGCTGAATCTGCGACTCGGTTGAGAGCTTGCTTTTAGCTGTTTTGTGAATGGGAAAGCTTAAAAACATCTTTAAATGTGGTATTAGATATTAATGTATCATTCTTCAGCTTGAAGATTTAATGCATTAATTTGGATTGATTTCTGTCATCTCTGCATCTCATCATTAGTTGTCATTACAACCTCAATTCTCTATTCTCTTATCAAAAGCCTCTTTGCATTGGGAACTAAAAGGATAGAACATAATAGCACTATTTAATCTATTCAAGCAATTCAATCTGGAAACAAAGAACCCTGGCCTTAAAGGGAAAAAAAAAAAGTGTTATAATTTCTTTTCTCCCTTTCTTTTTGTTCCCTTATAGACTCGCCATTATTCTTTTTCATTCTGAGGGACACTCACGCTCTCTAAAAATTATATTCTCTGAGGGAAAATGGACTTTCATTCATATTTCAAAGGGAACTTGAAGTTCTACTAATCATTTTGTGACAGCTTTAAATCTCACTAGTATTATATTTGCTCAAATTTAGGTTTTAGACATCTTTTCCAAACATTTGTATTTGTGTATTTTATAATACTTGTAATCCAAAGTGTTGGTAGAACCAAAAGGAGAATAGAAGGGTAGTTAATTAAATTGTGTATATTAAGAACTCTCTGGGGGATGCTGTTTCACTTTCTGGCATCTCTGGAGATTTCAAAGCTTACTGCTTTCTTGCTTTTGTTTGAGGAGAGAACAAAACGATTGTTACATCTTTTCAAAATAAGATGTGTCAAAAATTGTTAATTGAGTACTGCCTTTAAATTCTTTTCCTTGAAATGACCTGAGAGTTTGCATCAAAACTTTCCAGGGAAAGCCATATACATCCTTGAAATGATGTGCACCTTCGAGTGAGATGCAGGGTGCTCCAAAAACTTCTGTTGATGGCATCATCACATTAATCTATTTCACTGTAGTATTGTCATTTGGCCAGACTTGTTTCCTCAAGGACAAAAAGCACTTTTTGTCCTTGAAAAGGACAAGTTCTTGGTCAGATATAGACTTGCTAGTCAAAACAGAAATTAAACCAAATTTCACAGAATTACAGAATTTCATAGGACATTCTGAATTGGAAGGGACCCAAAAGGAGTGATCAAGTCCAAGTCTTAAGTGAATGGCCCATATGGGGATTGAACCCACGGTCTTGCTGACATTAACGCTGTGCTCTGAATAACTGAGCAAGCAGGAATTGCTAAGGCATGTGTTGAAAAGATTCTCTGCTGAAGTCTAGAATACACCTTCATTTAGATATAGCAAGAATATGCTGTCTCTTTGTCACGGTGCCCAATCGTGTCTTTTCCAGACCTGTGTGTTTCATAGGGTAGTCACTCTGTTAATAACATTGTTAAGCTAATACTACTTCTGTCCATAATATCTGGTGCAACATCAATTGTTCATCATAGTCCTTAATGATTTTCATTCTTCAGAGGATGTTTGAAAACTGCATACCATGGGGAGGACTGGGCAGTGGTAGCAGAGTAGGTGTCAATGAAGCTACAATAGACATAGGATGTGTTAGAAAAGCATTTGGTGAGTTTTTTGCTTTTTTTTTTTTCTTTTTTTTTTTAAGGTGTAGCTACATCCTCTCTACTTGAGATTAAATAAGAAAATGTGTCTACAGCTGTTTTGACACTGAAGTAAATGTATGCAGGCATCATTTTGTAGTGTAGGCATTGTCCTAGAGGTGTGTTTCACCAGGAGGTTGACATAACTAAAGGACTGGATGCCATCTGGTGGGAGCTAGACAGGATCAAGAATTGGGCCCAGGGGAATCTCATGAGGTTTAACAAGACCAAGTGCAAGGTGCTGCACCTGTGTCTCAGCAACCCCCAGTACCAGCACAGGCTGGGGGATGAATCCAAAGCAGCTGATCCAGAGCAGCCCTGCCCAGAAGGGCTTGGGGATGCTGCTGGGTGAGAGGCTGGACATGACCCAGCAATGGACACTCACAGCCCAGAAAGTCAAACATGTCCTGGGCTGCATCCAAAGCAGTGTGGGCAGCAGGGCCAGGGAGGGGATTCTGTCCATCTGCTCTGTTCTGGTGAGTCCCCACCTGCAGGGCTGCATCCAGTTCTGGGGACTCCAGTGCATGAAGAACAGGGAACTGTCAGAGTGAGTCCAGAGGAGGCCACCAAGGGGAAAAGAGGGATGGAGAACTTCTCCCATGAGGAAAGGCTGAGAGAGTTAGGATTGTTCAGCTGGAAGAGGAGAAGGCGATGAGTTGATGTAATTGTGGCCTTTTAGTACCTGAAGGGAGGCTATAAGACAGAGGGGGGCTTTTTACAAGAGCATGCAGTGACAGGACAAGTAGGTTTAAATTAGAAGTTAGGAAGAAATTCTATTTTGAGAGAGTGTTCAGGCATTGGATCAGGTTGTCCAGAGAAGCTGTGGGTGTCCCATCCTTGGAAGTGTTCATGACTAGGCTGTATGGGGTTCTGAGGAATCTGGTCCAGTGGAGGGTGTTGTCAACAGCAGAGAGGTTGAAACTAGATGATCTTGGAGGTCCCTTCAAAGCCAGGATATTCAGTATTTCTATGGTTCAGTTGTTACACTTTAGGTTTGCTTGACAGAATTTGTTTTCAGAGCCATCAGCAAGCAGGTCCAAGAAAACGTATTAAAAACCTATTAGAATGTGGCTTTAGACTGTCAGGTTCTGCCTCCAGGGTCTAATACAGAAATATCAGGCCAGAAATTTCTGGCCTTGAAGTTGTTAATAGCCAAAGTTGTTCCCTGAAAACTGGCAGGTAACAAATGCAATCAATAACCTCAGTTAAATGGCAATTATATTGACTAAGCAAAATAAGGTTTTTGTAACAGTCAGACCTTAGAAAGTCAAGAAATATCTTTCAAGAGCTATAAAGTACCTCACATTGACTGGGTTTTTTTGGTTTTTTTTTATTGTCTATTGTATTAGCTCCTTGGAAACAAAGAATTTTCTGTTATAGCTGATACCAGGTTCGTTTGTGGGAAGAAATAAATGGTTTCTTAATGATTTCTGAAAGTTGCACTGTGGGTATAATCTGTCTTGCAGCTCAACCCAGAGAGGAAAGAGCAAAAGAAAACTTTCATCAAAACAAAGCAAAATTTGTCTGTTTTTCTGTTTAACTTGAGATGCTCATGGTAACTTTTATTTTCTGTTAATGTTTCTTTTCTTTCTTTTTATGTGAAGTTCTTAGATCACTGTTTAAATTGCAGTTCAGGTTAAGATAAGAAAATGTTAATTGTGTTTTTAGTTTGAGCTTACCAGAAGTGGTGAGTGTGTGAATAAGGCTCACTGTGAAACCCCTCTAAACTTCTGCAAGGCTGAGGTACAAATAAATTAAGTATGCACGTATGAGCATGTATGTATATTCAAAGGGTTTTATGTGGACAGAACTGTGAAACAGGTTTAAGCAAGAAATAGTAGGTTGAACACAACTGTTTGGCAAAGTGTACCTTTTAAATAGATGTCATGATTATGAAGTTGGTGAATTCTGCTGGGTTTTTATAATTTTAACTACTAGTGCCTTCTGACATGTGTTCCCCTACTTAAGAAGATTCTATCCTTTCAATTTCAATCTAGTGCATATTTTTAGATTGTTGCTTTTATAAAAAAATAATTTCAGTTTTTCTCATGGTGACTTTCAGTTTCAGGATCCTATCATCTCTACCCAATTTGGAGTATGCACGCTAATATTTTGCTCCAAAACAAACAAACATTGTTGCCCAGTCCTCTCTGTAGTATTAGCTTTAGAAGACTTTGTTCACCTTGGCTGTCTCTGATGATTGCCTTCTCCTTTAAATGTCTTTCAGTATGTTACTGTCCATGTGCTTACACATATCAAGGAACTTTTCTTGAGTGTCCCTAGCTAGACTCTGTGAATTCCCTGGAATCTGTAGGTTCTCGGTTGTGTAGGATTTTTGTACATTAGATTTGGCTGTACTAGCACAACTAGAACCCTTTGGTAACAGTTCTAGTTGTGCCCATAGATTTCTAGCTGGAGCATCAGAAGAGAGTTAAGCTGTTCTCTTGGTAAAAACTGCAGTAACTGAGTTCCAACACATACCATGGCTTAGGAGCATAAAGAGTCAATCACGGGCAGACAGTCTATTGAAAATCTTTGCAGATAGTAGTGTTCATCGGTCAGCAATGTTTTTTATAGATGCTTTCACATCTTTTGATATTATTTCATTTCCCTTCCTTTATCCCCAAGATTTTCACTGGAGAACATGAGTAATTTTATAGTCATGTTCCAGCAAGGTGGTTACAGCAGTCAGTAGTAATTTCTGACAGTCTTGATGATTTAGAATATATATATAATAGTTTTAGAAAATGGATTCTGATTTTTTTTTTTTTCTACTTTCATGAAAGGTTTTTCTGAAACTGCTGCAGGAATCAGAGAAGATGCCCTATGTTCCACGAGCAGCACACCTGGACCATAAAAATGGTGCTGAATCAGTTTGTAAGTAAAAAATTATGTGCCTTCTGAAGCAACTAGATTTATAAAAATCAAAAATACAGACGTAAGCATGCACGAAGTTCCCAAAGTTGAGAAATGCACAAGCAAATGGAGAATACTGCTTGCTACCATCTGGTAATTCCCTTTTTGGGCGTCTGCCTTGGGTAGTAGCTTTTTATATGTCTGCTGTGATTTACCTCTTATCACTTCACAGCCATCTTCCTACCCTTCTGTGTATGGGCACATGAGCATTCTCTCACTGCAGTGGCACTGGGTTACTGCTTCCTACCAGTCTCTGGAAACTAATTATCCTCTTTGATCCTACAAATGGACAAATATTGCAGACATATACCACAGATATAAAATCTCTAAGCTATTAGAAAAGTACATTCATGTTCATCTATATACAGTTCAAAAGAAAAAAAAAAATCTGGTTCCCCTTGTAGTAGATCATTCATCTTCTTAAGTGGCATGTTATTTTAGGTTCCTTTTACACCTTGTTCTAAAAAAGAATGCTTCATACTTTCTCTTTTCCTGATCTGCAAGCCTGGGGGGAGGTCCTTGTGAACACTTCTGAAAACTCAGGAAGATTTTTTCTCTTAAAAAAATTCTTTTTATAAGAAGAATCACTAATTATCACAAATGATCATTACAAAATCCAAGACTCAAGTTCTCTAATGTCGGTGTCCATCAAGCTGATAAATGTTTTCACATTGGTTCTGGGATTTTCATGCTTCCATGTTTAATTCTATTTGAAGATTGACATTTAGATTATAGTTTTCTTTGATTAGATGTCAAGCATTTTGTTCTATGTGCAATACTTTTTATTTTTTTTCTATAAAGTACAGGTACAGGGAAGTCCTGATCTATGGAACTTTAACGTTACTGTAACAGAAATAACTTTTTGCCAAACTTTCTTTATTTTTTTAAGATAAATTCAATTGTATCTGCCAGTAATAACTAATTATTGCCAGTAATGGTGGCTGAGGTGAGACCTTTTCTCACAAAATGCAAGTTTGAATAGATGGCTTTTTCCAGAGGGTTTGTTGGCTACGTTATTCTAGTCCCTCTTGAATCAGTGAAGATGTAAGTTTATAAAACTAAAACAACCCACTAAGCAAATAAAATTGTCACTTCTGTCAGTGGTGAGAATGAGACTTCTATTCAAAACACAGTTTTGAATATCCCTTATTTTATAGCAGTCAATTTGTTTCTTCAAGACTCAACTAGGACATCTGAACTAGTTTCAAATCATTACAATCTGTCTTCTCTACATTGAATTTTCATTAAAGAGTAAGGTTTACAGTTTCTAAAGCGATGAAGACAGTATATTCTACCTAAGAACTTGATATACTTTCCCATCTGCATCTCCAAATGTACAAAGTAGTATTTGTTCAAGTTATTACCTTAATAAAGAATTGAGTAATCAGAGTCTCTGTATTTTTTCAGCCTGATAAATTATAGCAAGAATATGTGATGATAATGCCATTTCTTTGGGGATGAGAGTACTGGAAAATTGTCATTCGTTGCAGATGGCTGTCGTTCATCATTAAAGACAGTCGTGAAGTGTAGGCATAAGGGATCTGGGAAATGGTCATGAAAGGTATCAGTCATTGTCAAAGTTAACCAGAATACTCCATGGGCAATAGCTTGACTTGTATAACTTTGTCTTTGAAAGCAGGTTCAAAGGCAGTCAAACTTTCTGTTGTCAAAGTAGTCAAATGAATTTTCAAAACCCCCTAGAGCAAGCAGCTGGAATTATTGAGGAGATCACAGGATGCTGCTATTTGATTTGTAAGAGAATCTGGACTAGAGAGATGCTTTTGCAAAGCACAGATCTGAGTTCAAGCAGGGGTGTTGGCTATCCTTTACTGCTGCTGAGCCCTTGAGCTGTCAGGAATGTGCAGAAACCAAAATGCTGTCTAATGTCTCCCAGACTAGGAGGCATAGCAGAGAAGTGTATGTCTCTTCTTAAATGAAAGAGCAGAAAATCAGTGCACGATTAGTACATGACCAATGCCAAAAGCACACAAGGGACTTTATTTCAGCAAAATATGATGGTATCTCACTGAAGTCAGAGCTGAGGTAATTTCTAGTTATGTTTTACAGTGTCTTAGTGTACTGTGTCTGATTGGAATTGAGTTAAATTTCTTCATAGCAGCCTCTGGGGTACTGTGTTTCGGATTTGTGACTGAAACAGTGTTGATAACATACCAGTGCTGGGCAATCATTTAATAATAGTATTTGTGGTGCAAGGCTCTCTTTTCCTATTTCCCTACTGTGAGTAAGGTGAGGATGAGAAAAAGGGTGTGAGGGGACACAACCTGGCAGATGAGCTAAATTGACCAGAGAGTTATTCAGTGTCACAGAGTGCCATGCTTGGCAGTAAAACCTTTTTTTAGGAGGTAGCTGTTGCTAACTGTGGCTGAGCATGTCTACTTGTGGGAGGTGGTGAGTGATTGCCTTTGCATTATCTGGGTTTGATTTTTTTTTTTTGTTTTGTTTGTTTTTTAGTTTGTTTGTTTGGGGCTTATTTTTCTTTCTTTTTCCTTTACTGCTTAAACTGCCTGTATCCTGACCCACAATTTTTGTCACTTTCTCTTTTCCTGTTCTCTTCCCCATCCTGCTGGAGGAGGGAGAGTATGGGCAAGCAGACTTTTGGTGCTTGGCTACTGTTTAAGGTCAGCAACAAAAAAAATGTAAAATAAACTCAGAATTATTTGAACACTTCTAAATGCAAATGTTAGGGGTAAGTAGCAGTCCATTAATTAAATTAATTGTAAAAGTTTTATGATTGGTAGTTCTAAAGATGCAAAACACACTACAATATCCAGCAGTTTATTTCCTTTGTGGACAGTTTTCTCAAAATTTTAGTTTTATTCCAATGAAAAAGCCCTAGACTAAACCTCACCTTTTTTGTGACAACAGTTAAAATTTTGTTTCTAAGTTAGGGACGACTTTGTGTGCCGACACAGTACATGCATATATTATAATGCAGTCATGCATTACTAATTTCTACACAGTTGGAACACATGATAGATAGTTATTGTTTTGTAGATGTATACAAAGCATGCAGAAAAATGGTTAGACTGAGCTTGCAATGACTGTTTGACAAGACCACTGAAGCCAAATAAGACCACTAAAGCCAAATAGCCGAGGGAAAATGGAGAAACTAACTCTATGGAGGCCAACAAAATTATCATACTCCACAGCAGGCAGTATATGCACAGAAATAATCATGAGAGCTAAGAGCAAGTCCAAGAGGTGAGTAGTTAACCATGGATAAATGACAAAATAATCTGAACATATGCAAAAGCAGGTAATAGGCTAGTGAGCAGTCTCATTGGTGTGTTCAGGAACCAATACTGTTGAATTAAGATGCCAGATATGCTGAAGAGCCAGATAATTTAATTTTGTAGCATTTTTTGTCTTGGAATTTTCTGGGAGATACCAACTTTGGATCTAGTCCCTTCTGGCTGTAAACTATGGTTGGAACCCCTGAAGTATAGTGAAACTAAACTGTACAAAATTCAAAATTGATTCATTATATTTTTACACACAGTAATACATAACATTCGAAATTTCTTGCCATATAATGTTACAGAGACTAAGAGTACAGCAATATGTTTAAAGAAGCCAAAGAATGGTTGTTAATGGATGCATAATATGGACAGCTATAGTACCAGAAGTGCTATTAAAGCTTGCATGCCTTTGACCTTCTTGGATAAGTTAGCCTCTGACAGTGTGGGTGTGGAAGCAGGTTAATGCATAACTACTTTTTAACATTGTTTAATTCTTTCTCTGAAACAGCTGGTGTTAGCCATTTTGAACTATATTGGGCCAAATGTGACATTGCTCCTGTTGGAATTAGTGAGATTAACAAGAGATGGTACTCATAAAGCTCATCTAAAAGCTAATTCACAAAGAAATTGTAGCTGACAAAAAGCAGTCATCAATAGTGAAATATCAAAATGAAGAGCTTTTGTGAATTTCAGTTCAGTTTCAACTCTGCCTTTTAATTATCTTCATGAGTGATGTTGAAGTAAACATAACCTTGGTGATGAAAAAAAGGACAACTGCAGAAATGTGATAAATAAGACCAGTCCTAAGGACTGAGTTAGATCACTTGAAAAGCTGAATCCATTCAAAATAAAGGGTATTTTAATGAAGCCAAATGTTAGGCATGTCTGTGTAACGGGGAGTGATATCCTGGGAGACACTGATTCTGCGATATCTGCTGATCCTGGTAGAATAGCATTTTAAGACAGCTAAGGTGATTTATATTTGAGCTTAATGTACGAAAGGATGCAAAGAGGTCATTTTGACTATCCGTTCAAAACCAATGAGACTGATGCTACAATATTAGTACAACATTTTTGTCCACTTTTTTAAAGCTGAATGACTTTAGGGAGAAATAGAGAATTCAGAAAACGAGCAGAGAAGAATTAATATTGGAGGTTGGCGGTAAAGTCCTTATAAAGGCACCATCAGGTCTCCTTTAACATAGTTTATCAAAAATAAGAAAGAGAAGTGGTGTGTTTAAAGATCCTAATTTTTTTTTTTATGCATGGAGAATATTGTCTGTTAAGGTATAATTCTACCTTTTATTTGGGCAGAAGAGAGAAATGAAATGAAGGAAGCAGAAAATAAGAAAATAACTGTAATCCAAAGACAGGCAAAAGGTGATTAGCTATTGGAGTTTTTTTTTTTACCCAGGGAAGTGGGTTGCTTCTCCTGGTGCATTTGACACAAGGCTTTGGTCTTTGCAGAAAATATGCTATAGTAAAGGGTATTATTGATTTTTGCACATGAGCAGCAGTAGTGGAATTTGATGTCTTTTGGCAGGTGATCAAGTGGTTTCCTCTATTCCTAAACAGTATCTTTAATGCAGTATGATAAATTGAGGTCACTGTAACCGCAAAGAAGAGGCTTGACAGTGATTTTTACAATATCCTTGAAGTTATATTTTACCATCCATTTTTAAATGGAGCTCACTTCTTTCAATTCCCTGTAAAATTTGCATAAAATAACCTCAGAATTGTTTCAATACTCCACCTTGCAAATTGTAACTTGATTTATGAGAAGAATATTGTAGACACAAAGCATCAGTGTCTCTATTTAGAAGTGGTGGCTGACAGGAATGCTGGCAGTAAAATTTTCAAACTTTTTCTATCTTCTGATAAGGAGAAGACAAAACGCAAATTTCAGTCTTCTGGTGGTCTAACAGTATAGGTAACATTACCATTTAAATTCAGCACTAAGCCTTGAAAAAGAAATGTCGAAATATCTGGTCTAAAAATCTTGGCTATATTGTATTTTCCTTCAAATGTTATGTTTTAATGTTTTAATTAGCTTCTTGCAGGAAATGTCATGATTCTTGCATGTGTTGAAAACTTAATTTAATGAACAATTCAAATACTTAGTTGAATGTTCCTCAAGCCCCAATCTTTCTTCCTTCACTCTTTCAGGATTCTCTGCAGCATAGAATAAGGATGGAACATCTTTACAACAATACTTATCAATTGTTGCAAAAAGCTGATTTCAAAAATAAGATAATTTAAGTTTGTTAAGGTTTATATATGAATTTGTTTTCTCAATATGTAACTGTAACTCCTTCTGTCCTTCTGAAAGTAAATGGTCAGTTTCTTCCTCCTTCCTCAAATGTTTCACTTTTTTTACCCACTACTTTCTTTTCTCATCCAAATCTTTTTCCCTACAAGTTTTCTTTGTGACTGCTGCCTGATCTACAGTATGGACATTTGGACTCTCTCTTAGGTAGGCCCAGACATCAGAGGGCTGCCAGGAAAACAGTGGAAATACAGCAGTTTTCTAGTAAAGAATGATACTCTTACAATACCAAGAAGCTCATCCATATTCCCAACCTCCTTGTCCTCACATTTATCTCCCTATTTCAGAGACATGAAGGAAGTTAACCCTACCTGCCTTCCTCACAGAGACCTTCTATCTTCAGCTCTAGAGAAGAAAATGGTCAATAAAGCACGTCCCAAAGAGGGGGCTCAATTAAAAAAAAAAAAAAATGCTGTAAGTAGTATAGAAACAGAGAACAAAACAACTATCTGTTTGAAATTTGGATTTTGAAAATCAATTTAATTGCTCATGAAGATATTCTTGATAGAATTGAGCTGGTTTCATAAAAATCACTTTATGAAAGGGACTTAGTAACCCCTTACCTGTAATTTGGTATTTTTGCTGGTTCTTTAAAGGTAGGAATCTCATTTTGAATGGAAGGTTTACTTGAACAAGTAAACTGTGTTATAGATATAGAGCCAAACTTCACTAAGTTAGAAACTGGAAATAGTAATCTTCAGACTATAATCTGAGAACAATTCAAAAAAGTTGTTGCATAGCCCCATTTAATAATGGAAGAGATAATGCCTCTTCTGTCCTGCCTAGTGGCAGAGGATACTGCCTAGGATAGAAGAAGCAGAATCCTCAGGGGGACTTTATATGTCTAAGCTGTGGATCACCAGAACTGTCATGCATGCAACCCCTGGTGGTGATGACTATATATTAAATTTCTATATATCTCAAGGGCCTTCTAAACAGAAAATTGTACTTGAGACTAACATCTCACAACTCTTACTGCATGATATGCATGTATGAGAACGAGAATATTGTGAACCTGATTTTTTTCTGACCACCTCTTTCCTTGCCTTTGTCCTAATCTTAATTGTTTGTGTGTTAGTTATTAGCAGCACTTGCTTTAGAAGTGAAACTGTTTGGTACCTCTTCCACTGTGTTCAGATGTTTCTTAGAGCTGAGAGATAAAGAATACACATTAGTGCATTGGGAATGCTTTATTTATCCAAAGGTAATTGGTAGAACATGAGCCCCCTTAATATCTTGAAAAATAACTGCTCAAATAATCTCAGTTGTGTAGCTCTTATGTCTTGTCTATAAACCCTCCTTTGATTTCTTCTTGACAGCGTATTTCTTCATACAGCAACTGTTTTACCTCGAACTTGCTAGGGCTCCCTTCTATGTGTGTGTCTCTCCCTCCAGCCATTGCTTTACACTCTGTGATGTGCTGTTTCCTTTTAGTTCCTGTAAATTATTGAGGCTATCTCAACAGCTACAGACTGGAAAAAAGTATAGACAACCTATATGATCTTTCATGGTGTAGCAGTTTCACGTTCGCCAATTTTTAAAATCCTGTCTTTAAAAGAAACATTCAGAAGACTTATTTTGCGATCTGAAGGACTGCTTGTCTTTCATTTCATGCTGTAATTATTCTCAAGTAACTAAAAAAAAACAACTAGGAAAGGAAGAAAAGCATATAAGGGAAGTAGAACTCTTCTTCAAAAGATAATTCAGATCTGGCAGCCAGCATTCCTGTGTTCATTTGCTGCTTTTGAGAATGACCTGCACACACTTTTTGCAGGTATTCCACTTTTTTCACAGTTGCAACATCACCAAAAATATGTATTCAGTAAGTAGCTTAGGTGATAATCTGTTTTCCAAAAAGCAACTGGTATTTGAACAGCAATGGATTGGCTGTTAACAGCAATGATGGGTTGCCCAGTGTAATGCTAATGCCACTTTTGCTACACATTTAGTAATACTTTCTTCCTAGTTTAAATAAGTAGTTAAATTCTTTTAGATTATGCTCTTTTTGCTGTTTAACAATTGGATTTTTCCAAAGGTAGTGTTTATATCTCATATTCTAGATAAATTATTATTTCTCTCCCCCATAACGTGGGGTCTGTGCTTTGGAAGAAAATTTTCACTCTTAGATAATCAACAAAAAGTCATACATATGGTGTCAGAAATTTTTTTTTGTTAATAGCTAGTCTTTCGGTTTTATATGAAAATTAAATTGGTGGTTTCTTGCCTTGTTTGATCTTACAAGTGGAGAGTGTATTTTATGGCTCTTTTTGTGTTTGTGTATATATATTTTTATAGATGAAAGAAGTGTGTGTGCTCATATACATATGAGCATTTAAAAACAATTTTGCTGTATTAATGCTGTTGCACCAGCACATACAGATACTTAAACTTCAATTATGTAAGTAAAACACCAATTTTTAAAGAAATGCTTATCAAGAGTAAGATGCTTACTTTTCATTCTGAAACAGAATTTTGCTTAGGGAAGGGGCTTCATGAAATCTTCTTGATATCTTGTCTCATTTATTGAGTAAATACCATATGTATGTAGAAGGTGTGTTACTCATCTTAGTTGTGCTAGTAAGGTTCTCTCTGGGGTTGATGCTTCTATGTGAAACTACGTTTTAACCTGTGCAGTGCCTTCTCAAAAGTATCTCCTTTGGTGATATTGTTGTCTCTCCTTTGTCACTAAAACATTCCTTTGTGCAACAAAAGCCCACAAAGACTTTAACAATATTCACAAATCGGTTTTATCAATACTAGCAACAGCAGTACATGTTTTGGGTTTTTTGTTTGTTTGTTTGTTTTTGTTTTGTTTTGTTTGTTTGTTTGTTTTCCCTCAAAACTAGTTCTCAAAGCTAGCAAAAAAAAATTACTTTTGGTTTAGGAGCTACAGGACAACATGAAAAGGAGCTTCAGTATGAAGGGCAATATGTGGAGCACTTAGAATTGCACTTTTTTTGCCAACTTTTCATATGGTAAACTTGTTATAAGGTCATATAAGATGTATATTACACTGTTGCTATCCAGTTCCTCATTTGAAATATAAGTGGGAATTTATGATAATAGAGCTGGTGTTGGATTTCTGTATAGGTGGAAATTTTTAGCCATGTACATTTTTTCCTCTTTCTATCTGTCTCTAGATCTGTTTTACAGTTTTTTTTAGGTTACCATATTCATTGGAGACATTAGAAAAAAATTGAGCAGTTGGTTCTGCTAATCCAGATCCTTGAAACTGTTTAATACCACTATTTATGAGAATGCCTGAGGAACAAGATTGTTCATCAAACACATTTTTCAGTCGTTTACTATAGCTTCAGGTTGGAATAAAACATGCCTCCTGCTGAACTTTCAGTTTTGAATTGTTTCCCAGCACAAACTTTGATATGATTTTTTTTTTTATTAATAGAATAACTCCAGTAGGAATATGGTCTAAAAATATTCCTGATTATGGGAGCTACAGTATTTTAGACCAAATGCTTTGTTTGTATTAAGGTAATATTTGCACAAATTCTGAAAGTTATAGTGGGTCAGAATGTCCTTGTTTGTCACAGAGAAATGTGGGCCCTGCTGAAGTTGTTTGCTCTGTTTAATGTCAGTTTTCTCTGAACACTTCCAAGAGGCTTCTTCCAGAGTCCTGTACACCATGTTTTCAAAGGTCACTCAAGGCAAAATGAGCAACTGCATGATAGAAGTCATCTGCAGCACAATGATGGACAGTTGGTATTTTAAAATTCCCTTTCTGGGAAGGAAGTAACCCGTAGGAAGTGTTTGAGAACTCCTGGTTTGAAGATACAGTTCTTTCTTCTGTTGCTATATTTAATCTGTCTAGTCAGAAATGCTAATATATTTAGCATTAAGTCTCCCATGTAACGTTATGGGAAGTGGTAGAGCAAACATTCAGATTTTATTGCTGACCTGGCCTTTCCCCAGTTTTTCACCATGCACAGCAAAAGTACTACTGTGGGTGTTAGCCCTATTGTCTGCATTGGATTCAATCTTGAAATGTTGTAACATGAATCTATAGGTTGAATTCAGTGGGTTAAATTTTATCAGCTTTCTGAGTATTGATTTACACTTCTAGAAAGAAAAGGAACCAACCTCAATAAGTGTGCTGCTTATTGTAATAAGAGGGTGTATTCTAGAGCACAAAATGTATCTGATGGTTTTTTGCCTGTGCGTGTACAAATGTATTCTTTCTCTTGGCCAAGTCTGACATGGATATATAGATTCCTATAAAATGAATTGGGATTTTTTTTTTTTTTTTGCAATTCTGACAGTCTGTGCTTGTCTTCTACTGTTGTACCTTCAAAGAGCACAAACAGAAGGTGCAAATATGTTTCCATTCTGTAGCCATATTCTGTGCTCTTTTTCAGCTCTTCCTTTACTTGCCTCCTCCTCCATGTGGCAATTCATTGCAGGTGCATCACTGCAAGGGAGTTAGTACTGCAATAAAAGGATATCTATTTACACAATTATCTCCTGGAAATTGAAATTAACATAGTTGTTCATGTTGCAAGTTAACCATGCAGAAATTCAAAATCAGAGACTTAGGGTTTTCAAATATGCGGTAATTTTCTTTTCCAAGACATGATAGTCTGTCTACCTGACTGAATATTTGTCTTGTTTGTTTGTTTGTTTCCAAAGAATATTCCCATCCCATAATGATGAAGTTTCCCTGGTCACAGTAGAGTTCACCACACAAGTCTTAAAAAAATGCTTGGTGTTTAAATACTACTTCTTTTTCAGTATGGTTTAAGCAGGCAAAAATACCATCTAGAATGAAGAGAAGAATGAACATAAATTGTCAAAGCAGAAAAAAATCCCTGGAAATGTAACAAAAGAGATTGTTGTAGGTATCACAAAAGTAGAAACAGTTGAAACCCTCTATTTATGAATTATTGGAACAGTGCATTCAGCAGTGTGTCCTCCTCTTCCACCAGGTCCAGACTAGCTTAGGTAGTCATTCACCAGATTAGCTTGGCTGTCAGTGCAGCAACTGTATTTGGCTCTCCTTGGTGTCTGTAGGGTGATGGATAGGAAGACAGCACCGTTGTTTCCCATTTCTTTATGCTCATGCGCTGTTTGGGTTCTTATGTTTGGAGAAGACAAAGAAACAGAGTATTTTGAACTTGAAAATTAATTCCCTTCATTGAAAGTACTGACAGTGCTTTTATAACCTAGAAGTGTTAAATTTCCAAATAAATATAAACTCAGTCAAGTTTCTAGTATGGCTACATTCTGCCCATTTCCACACTAGTTAAAACAACAGGGGGTTTGATACCAGCTCACACTTGAACAGCAGCAAGGGTGGTGTTTTTTTCCTAGCTACTTGTAGTAGCTATTATTGTTTATTGTATGAGCCACAGTGCCTTGGAAACCCAATCTGAAGTCGTGCTCTGTTGTTCCAGACACCCTACAGACTAATAGTAAGAATAAAAAACCCAGGTCCTTACCACCTTTGACAGCTTGCAGTCTAGTTTTTAGACTGAATGCAATGAGTAGATAAAACAGACAAATAGGTTTGGGAAGGCAAGAGTATAAAGCAGGTCCATAAATTAAAAGCAGAGGTCTCAGTTCACTGTCTTTCTGACAATTTTATTTACTTTCTAAATGCAATTTGGACTTTCTTACTTCCTTAAATTTACACTTAGAGAGTGGTTGTGATGCACGTCTGTTTTAAAGTTTTTATCTAATTCCACACAAGATGCTGTTGCATGGTGTGACACTTTTAAAAGATTTTCTGTTATTTGACATGAGTGATGACAAAGCCTAATGCATTCAAATGAACTTTTGTTCATACCCCTTACTCTAGGAAATAAAAAATAATAAAGATATTAAAGAGGCTCCTTTATGAGTTTGCTAGTAGTTTTTCTAGGGACAAGTTTTTAGATTGTGAGACTTGGGTGTTGGAGTTTCTTGAGTGATAGTATGCAGCAGATTTTTCTGGTTATGCTGGTTCTTTCTTGATTTTTTTAATAGGAATCCGATGCATTTTTCACACTATCCTTTCAGTGGTCTTCAGTATGATCAAATATTAAGCGTGTCAGATCTTGAACAAGAATAATATCTTGGAAGAAGGAAGGAAATCATCTAATCAGTTAACTATCTGGCTTGAAGAAAAGAGCTTGGGAGATCAGAGTTGTGAAGTTGGTTCTTTATGCGGTTGAGGAGTGATAGACACCAATTCCTTGGCTTTAAAACATGTTAATTCTACTGATGAACTCTCCAGTTGCCTAGATCTCTAGTACTTTGTCTCAAAGGTCTTCAGCCCCATGCAGAATTATATTTTGGGATCTGTGACTCAGAATGTCAAGCTAAATTTTTAATTAAAACCCTACAGGTTTTCCCTTCAAAAAATGTTATTTAATTGGATTAGTCAATGTGTACGGAGTAGGGAGAAACTCTAAGACAGGAAGTTCTTAAGATGGAAACAATTTGAATCAATTTTTAGAAGAAATGTTCACAATGCCTAAGTTTTCAAATAGCCTGAGGGGAGGAATAGGAGGATTTATATCTAAAAATGCTCCAAGGGAAATTCTCTTGTGAAATTCCCTCCAAAATAAATATTTTTCTGATCACCTTTGAATAGAGAGAATTCATTATTATATATCAGCAAGAATCAGTCATAGTATGGAAGAAAGACCAGATGCATTCTCTTTACACTTTACACCATCAAAGTGCCTTTTATTCAAATTCTCCACATGAAAATCTGTCTTCAAAATACACCTGGAAACAAGTTCAATATTTGTTATACTATATATGAATATATAAATATTATATGTTTACATATATATTTACATTATATATATACAAATATATAATTATTATACTAATTTTTATACTGAGTGCATTTTTTGAAAATGTGCAAGAAGAGGAAGGACATTTTTATATCTTCTGATAAAATGCTGTGCACAGATTGGTGGACTAGCGCTGCCTCTGGGCCAGTATGGTGTGTGCTGAAATGCAGAATGATGTCAGTTCACGTGCTCAGCTTAGAACTATTTGTTGACACAGAACGTCTGATTAGCCAATAAATATGTGCTGCCTCCCAATGCAACCAGTTTCATATCAGCTAGCTTAACTGTTTTTCCAGGCTATTGCAGTTCCAGTATTTCCTTCCCAAAATATGGATCTCCTCTAAATGACTTGTCTAAAGGCCAAAGTGATAGAAGTAGAATGGAAAATGTATGCTTCTGGCTGTTAATTTATCTGTTGCACAGCCCATCTTTCCTGCTGCATCATGAAAAAAGATTAGAATTTCATTTTTTTCCAGAAGTGGAAAATACAGGAGAAAAGGACCATCTAATACCAAGTTAGAGACTTTAAAATAATTGTTTCTGCTCCTAATTTTAGAGTATTCTAGAGGCAAAGATTTTGATAATCTTTGTTTCTGGATTTTAGGACTTGTTCTATTTCCCTGTACCTAATATAAACCTATATGTACTTGAAACTAGCAAAAGTCTTGTCTGTAATACAAAGGAGAGTCTGGGTGAATTGGGAAGTACAAGTTAATTGTGAACATGATTGCAATTCTGGTGGATAATTGCAATTGTAAGTCAAGCAAGACAGCTTCTAACACTTGGGTCAGGTTTTTAATTCTGTGATCTAAATTATTAATGAGGATATTTTCATAAGCTTTCTGCATAAAAATTGACTTCATAACAGAGAGGTCAGCTGGTCTTGTGTTCTAGCCCTTGTGATTCTCAGTGATAATCAGAAGCTGTTTTCCCATAAATGTATGCTGTTTTCATGCATCCTGACATACATACCAGATGTAGGTGGTGAATCACTTACAGGCTTTATGAAGCAAAAATTAATTCTGTAGGTTCTAGTTGAAAGAATGATTTAATACCTTGGGAATCTTGAAAGCCATATTGAGTCTATTATGGAAAGCCCAATGTAGGCTACTTTTCACAGTGTGGCTGCAGTCAGATGAAGTGATATGATGCATAAAGAAAACAAGCTGATCAGTACAAGAATGTATAATTCTATTGTATAAATCAGTAGTGCTTCCACATCTGATAGACAGTTGAATTGAACACTTTTTATCTTGAGACTGATACACTGTTAATATAAGAGGACTTGAGACAAGTAGTGAGGTTGATTAGGACTATAAAGATTTTTATAAGAGGACAGTGAAAGGTTGAGATTATTTATGCAGGAGATGGATTGAAAACTTCTATAAACTGTCTCCTAAAGGAAGATTCAAGAGCTCATCCAGTATCATGAAACAGAATAAATCAAAATGAATAAACAAGAATTTTGTTTTGTACCTGAAACACAAAGAAATGACAGAATTCAAGGTCAGAAATTTAAGATAATTGAGAAAGATATTTGGGACCCATTTCAATTAGAATTTTAAACAATAAACATATGAGGTTTCAGAAAAGATAAATCATTTTAAAAAAAAGCAGTGCCTGAGTCAAACAGTCAAAGATGTCAAAGATATACTTCCACTTTAATGGTTTATTGCATCTTCTTGGGATGAGTCTTGGCTTATTGGCGTTAAGAATATTGAGTAAGAGTCAGGATATTAGACAAAAGAGACAATTATTTATATTCATGGTGACAGTTTCCCTTCCTTTGGCAATCTGAATTAAGTTGTTATAATTTTTCTCTGCTCTGTTTGTCAAGGAAAAAGAATGAATGGCAGCTCTGATTTCCCTTTCTGTGGCCAGAAAGTAGATATCATAGTTGCCTTTCAGAGATTCAAAGGGTCAAATATTTTGAAGGCTCTTTCATTCACATCTCATGCTAATGATTTATAAGTAGGTCTGGGACTACAGAAAATATCTAATTCTGTGCTTCTTTTCCGGCATTTTGCTACTTAGATAAATGAGAGATGGTACACTTTAGAATTTCAGGGATGTTGAGCTGGAAGCACTTACTGGATGTGTTTTTAGTCTAAAAACGCGCATACCTTGAAATTTTTTCTGCCCCCGAGTGCCTCAATTTCTGTTTGTGACAACTGTTGAAAGTCTTACCATGATAATATGAATAACTTAATACATTCCTAAGAAGTTTCCGTAAAAAAAAAAAAAAAAAAAATCTTAACAAGAGTGTTTTCTCCTCCTACTCCAATTTACAGAACAAAAAATTCTAAGCCTATAATGTAAACTTTCTTGATCAGGGCACTTGAAAGCTGAATCAGAATCTGAATTCTGAAGCTACTTTTTCTCTCCACAGATTCAAAACCATAAATCCCACTTGTGTTAGCTTTCAAATCAACAGGATATGACTGTGATTAGAACATCTTAAAGAGAGAATTTCTGTTCTATGGGATTTTCTGGGGGAAAAAAGAAATAGCATTTGGTTGTGGAGTTAAAGAAATAAATACTGGAATTTCCCCCCTTGCCCTACCCCCAAATAACCCCCAAATTAATTATAGCCTCTTAAAACCAGATAATATTAGTGTTAAAAATGTACGTCAAACACGTCAAGAGCAGGTTACTTAGTGCCATATCCAGGCTGGTCTTCAGTTTTGTTTTCTTCACAGTGAAATTTATTTTCCTGATTTATGAAATCAGAATTTCCCAGGTACCAGCTGGTGTCTGTTCCAGCTTGTCCTTTCCCTCAGCAGAGATGAGCAGGCTCCCTGGTGCCACTAGGGTTCCTAGGTGCTGCCAGAGAGCTACGCCTGCTGCCAGGAGGTTCTCCATGTCCCCAGTGCCTGACATAAGGATGACTCCAAACAGGGTGGGTCTCCTCCAGGTGCAGGTACGCACACCCATCTGTGTTCAAAGGTACTGTTGGCCAGTGTTTTGCTCATCTTTGTCCCCAGGGGACACCCTGACTAACTAGCTGCTCCTCAGTTGGATCTGTTCCCAGCCTGCAGGGCGGTGCCTCTCAGTCCAGACAGTGGTCCCTGTTGTCCTCCACACCCCATTCGACTGTGAGAGACCATGTCACAGGCTTTGTTAAATCAAAATAAACAGCATACACTGCTCATCCCTCATTCACTAAACCAGTCCTGTATTTGTGCTGAGCTCTCAGGTCACACAGTTCAAATATGTCATGTTTATTCCTGGCCATTTCTCATTTTTCATATCCTGGGCTTTATTTTCTGGAGAATTTGACATGTGACCTTCCCAGGGGCTGAGGGTGTTTAACCTGTAAGTAACAAGTGCAGAATTTGAGCTGTTTTGTTCAATGACCATGGTTGGAAGTTTGGCTTATCGTCTGATTAATTTTTCTCCCTGTTTGCCTCACTTCTTGACTAAAAATCCTCTGTTAGAACAATGCTATGGATCTGGGATTAAAATTCTGTTAACTCAGAAAAAAGCTGTTCTAAGAGAAGGACAATTAATTTGAGGCTACTTGAGAACTTCCATACATGCTCCTGTTTAAACATGGAATGTGAAAATGCTGGTTAGAGTAGAAGAGAAGGTAATAAGAGGCAAATCACAAGTCAAATCATAAAATATAGCATGACTTTGAGCACTCTAATAAACAGGCTATTCAGTCTTGCTATGGTACAAATACCTGTGGTAGTAAATCTGCCAGACACTCCTATGCTGTGAGGAAGGAAAGAGGTTGAAGGACATTCAATTGGGCAAGGCCACAGGCAAGAGAGTTTGATAAGAACCTGTGGACACCTAGAGGGCATTAGGGGCTAAAATGGAGGTAGAGTGGTTGGTGTGATTCGCAAGTGTCTGACAGAGAATGATAAGAGAGAGTCTATTGGGAAAATGATTGATTTGTGACATGTTAATAAGCTGTGGACATGCCCCCGTGTGAATCTGAAAGACAGCTCTGAAAAGGAAATTGACTAACAAATATGAAGATTTTTATCAGTCCTATATGAGTAGGGAAATAAAGGGAATGCTTTTATGAGAATTCATGTGCCTAGCAACTACTATGTTCTGAAGAGGATCCATTGAAATTTTTGTGGAAAAGTTGCTGCTGACTCTAGTCAAGGTAGATCAAGACATTATGGCTAATACAGGCCATGTGTGTCAGAGTAATTTGTCCAGGAACAAAGGTGGCAATGCACAAGGAATGGTTGAACCAGTGCAGGACTGAAGGAATACCTAGGGAAAACAGTATTCAGTAAGCCATTAGCTGTGCATGGGAAGCCATAGAGATGTGTTAACTGAATATCTGTTTTCCCTCACAGGAAGAGTTAATTGGTTATACTTGGAAAGGATATGGTATGGGGCTATACTATTCCATTCAGGAGAACGTGCTAGGCTTATGTAGTTTGTTTTTATTGGAGCTAAAAGACTGTTATGTCCTGTGTTTGGCAATGTAGCACGTGAAAGTCCAGTTTGGCTTTCCTTGTTTGTCAAGAGGTTGCTTTCTTTGTCGCACTTAGATCTTTCACTTGCGGGAGCCTCGAGTGTGCGTGGAACCCGTCTTGTTCTCACACAGATTGCTGCCCTTCTGACGAAGAGGTTTCACCACACAAGGCGAGACTGGAGAGGAAGCCTGTCAAACGTGCTGCTGCCTATCCTTTTCGTTGCACTGGCAATGGCCTTGTTCAGTGTGAAGCCTTTGGCTATCGATTATCCTTCCCTCAAGCTGACACCAAGACTTTACAAAAATGCAGAATCCTTCTTTAGGTAAAGGGCTCCTCCATCATCATCAATATCCAGGCTTCTGGGACCTTTACCCTTGAGTTCTCTAATTTTAAAGACTTATTTGTATCTTAGAAAGAATGATAGATTACATTTTACAGTAGTTAAGTGGGGGTTTTTAGATGTTTAGTTTAATCTTTTATAGATTCTTATAAGGGAAAGATAAAATTAGAAAACTTTGTGCGAAGGATTTTCTGGAGAAGAGGGAAAACACTTTGGAGAAGATTGAACTCAAATCAATACCAGCCATGACCATTTATATGTAAATGAACAAGAGTATTTGAACAAGTCTTTGCACGCTTCATTTTAAAGAATTGCTTAGGTCTGAAGTTATTTTCTCAAAACAGTTCTTGGGTTTGAAAATGCCACACAAAAAGCCTGCTGCTCTTCTTACTCAACCTAATTTCTATATGTTCAACTTTGAAACCAACTAGATTTTTTATTTATTTTAATGTGCTTTATCTATAGAATTAATCTGTATATATGTGTGAAGAACACATATAGGTGTGCAAATATACAGATGAACATAACAAGCTGCTGTTTTAATTTATAAATATAATATAAATTTGTTTTATAAGCATAAAAACGCTTTAGCAATGTTATCCACTAGGAATGCATGATTACAAGGAGAAATATTCCCAGGGGTAGATGTTGAGATTTGTTTAGCCATAATTGTAATGAATTTTCTTTACATGTTCATATAGAGTTATTTGAAATGAGATTATTTTGGTATGTTTCCTATGCATAGATTTTATAATCCTTTAATTTCTTGGGAAATACATAGGACCTTGAGACTGAAGGTTAATAGAGCTAGACATATTAACGTGCCTTTATTTCTTTTCTTTTATTTTTCTTTCCTCTTCGCTCCTTATGCCCCTTATGGCCCTCTTTGATCAGCACTGAAGATGATAACCTAGGAAAACTTTCTCAGGTTCTACTGGGATATTTCTCTGATTGGGACCACACATGCACACAATCACAACATGGGTAATTGTAACTAATGTAACTATTTCGATAATTTAAATACTGAACGTTCCTTTCCTTTTTTCCATTTTCCCCGCCCCTTTCTTTCCCCGCCCCTTTCTTTCCCCGCCCCTTTCTTTCCCCGCCCCTTTCTTTCCCCGCCCCTTTCTTTCCCCGCCCCT
>VZUI01059548.1:0-13694 GCA_013401135.1 Cettia cetti | reverse complement strand
CTGCACACCTCTGGTGGCCAGCTGCCCATGGACCAGGGCTGGTACCTGCTGGACACCCTCTGCACAGGCTCGTGCTTTGACATGGAGAAAGTTGTCCGCTGGGTCCAGATGTTGGTGGCATCGGCCTGGCTGCTTCTGCCCCACTTGAGCCTCTGCCAGCACACAGTGCTGCCTTCTGGCAAGTCCTGCAGATTCCAGCTGCGTGGCACCTCTGGCCTGCACTGCAACATCGAGATGGCATTGGCCGTGCAGGAAGGCAGCTCAGATGCCTACTGAGCCTTGAATAGGCAGCAGCCGGCTCTGCCAGCAGCACCGTGTGGGCCAGAGAGCTGCTGCCTCTCAGACTCACTGCCAAGGTGCCACTGCTGCTGTGACATCAACTTACCCAAAAGGAGTTGAGGAAGGTGAAGTCAGCCATTCCTCATGGGATGTTTTTTTGTGTTCTGTTAGGATTCTTTAGTTCCTTTATTATAAACTCTGAAAAACTTAGCTAGATCATAATAATTCTAAAACCTCCCAAGGCAGAGCTGGGAAGGATAAGATGACTTCAAATACACAGAAGTTTTTGTTGAGAAAAATTATACATGCATAGGAGTTTTCCCATACCTCTTCTTTTTCCTTAAAAAAATAAAGTTCTTTATTTACTAAAGACTAATATTTGGTCTACCATCAAGTCACTTGTGATTAGAATGCAGACATGTCACAAACATTAGTAAATTGTCAATACAAGCAATTACAGTGGCAATTAAAATTTTCATTGCTTCTCCCACAGCTCCATCTCAACTCTAGAAAGGTTTCTATAAAAAAGAAAAGAGAAAATCTGGACCACTGCAGACCCATTATTAAAAGGAAGGAAAAGCCTCTTGGATCCATCCCAAAGCTGACAAAGCCTAAGTGAAAAATGATCATCACATTTCGATTTAAATCTGCTGGCAGCTGCCCTACTCCCAGACTTGTTTTTTTGATCTTCAGCATGGAGGTGAGGGCATTCCTAGAAAAAGCAAACAACACAAGATTCCTGGGCAAAAGCAAGCTGTGCAACTGCATCAACATAGGATCTTTTGGGTGGAGTTCCAACTTTTATTGTGTGAAGTGCTTGCTGGACTGCTCTTGTTGCTTCCCCCAACATTAATAACTAGTATTAATAACTAATATTACACTAATTACCAGCATATCTTGCCACCAGCAATGAACCTCTTCTTTGTCCTCCTTCTGGGTTAGAACAAAAATAAATAGGAAGAGGAATAATATCTGAAAATTTGTTCTTTTACATGCTCCATGCATCTACATAACAGTTCTGACTGAGAGCAATGGGCTATAAACTTTTCCAGAAGTTCTTCTATGTCATGGCTGCAGGAGCTTTTCCTGCAGCCCTGGGGGGCTAGTGGCCCTTGGCAGAGGATGGGGATTAAAATTGTTAGAAATGCTTTTGCTTGAATTAAGTTGCAAAGGAGACCATTTTCCAAATTCAATAGCATGGATTTGTTTTAATACTAATGATATGAGCAAGAGAGAGGAAAAGGAAGAAATAGAAAAGATAGAAAGATAGTTGATAGAGACAGATTCAGTTGAAGATATCACTACCACTTCACGGATCCCACTAGCATCCCCAATGATCTTCTCCAGCTGGTGGTGACAGACCCCAAAAAACAGAATCCAACAGATTCATAGATTTCAGGCTAGGAGGGAATGTCCAGGTACCTCACCCAGCAGGGAACAGAAGGAAGGTTTTGACAGAGTCTCTTGCAACAGGCTCTGGATCTGTGGCATCACTTTGCATCCTGTGCAGTTCTGTGGTGCGAGCTCTCTGGAAAGTGCTTCAGGGGGTCTTTGATGGATTCTCACACCTCCTCAGCTGCACTTTTTTCCCTCAGCCTTGTTTACCTCTCCCTAGATCTGAGATGATTGAACAGTAGTGTCCCATTTATCCTATCTAGGTGGCCTTAAGCCACAGTACAAAGTTCCAGTCAGGCATCCTCAGTTGAGGGCTGGGCTTTGACGGCTGTTTCTTCTTTATACAGTTTGGCCAGAATGGGCAAAACTCTTTCCTAACAAATATGGTGGGAGCAAGCCGTGATGGGGAAGTTGCTGCCTCCAGGAGGACCTTCATAGATTTGTCAGTAGAGCACTGTACTTGTTGAGCCTTATGGGTGCTTCTTGTTGGGTTAGAAAGAACAACCCTTTTCTGCCATTGGAGCTTTTCAAAGATCAGCTGTAATCCTCCCCAAACCTCTGCTGTTCCCACAGCTTGACCTCAGAAGAAATTCAGAGGAGTCAAGAGAGCTACAAAAAAAGAAGTTGTATATTTTAATAACAAGTAACATAATTTTATGGATTTTGTTCTCTGTTGTAAAATCAGAACTTGAAATAAAATCACTTCTGTTTTATATTTTGTCTTTAAGCTCCTTGGAGTGGAAAAAAAAAGTTTGCTGAGTTTGTATTATTTTCTACCAGTAAAGTGAGAAGTAGTTTTTATTTTACATTTCCTCCTGCCATGTATTTTCAAATATGTGATGAAAGATCCCTGGAGCCTAGATGCTCTGTTCCTGTATGTCACACAACCTTTGAGAAGGGACAATGACAGAAGCCAGAGTCCTCAGTGGTGCAGCTGCTGGGTACAGAGAAAATGTAACAGGAGGTTCATAGGTTGAGGTAAGGACCAGGAAAGATCACTCAGCAAATACCTTTGTGAGAAAAACAGACTGAATGCGGGGATATGAATTGGATAACTAACAAATATTGATACTTGTTATATATTAATACTATATATATTTAGAGAGAGAGTATTTATTTTACATATATATGTATTGTTATCACAGAAGTGTTAACACTATTTCTAATTGAACCAGCACTGGTCAGCAGTGAGTTAATTTTTGAGCTGCTAGGGATTGGCTCTGCTGAACACAGAGGAAGCTTCTAGCACCTTTTCACAGACGCCACCCTCATAGCCCCCCTGCTACAAAAACCAGCTCATGCAAACTTAATACAGGTATTACACAAAGAAAGAAAAGAAGAAAGAAAAGAAGAAAGAAAAGAAGAAAGAAAAGAAGAAAAACTCCTGTAGTGTTCCCCAGCACCCCAATGGAATATACACATCACTGACAGAACTCAGGAATATGAACTAAACCCAACAATCTCTTCAAAAGCTACAGCAGGTTTTGGGATAAGTCTTTAGCAGAAAGATTGAAAACTGTGAAAGTATGTTACTCTGAAATTTTCATTTCTCTTCTGGAAATAATTTTAACAGATTTACATCTGATTTATTCCTCATAAAGAATCCTGTTGGTGACCCAGAATAATCTTCCAAATGTAAAGTTTTCCTATCTGCAGGTTACTTTCTAGAGCATATGTGGTAAATACATTTGATGGGAAATGGGTCCCTTCAAGTTAAAGCAGTTTCATTTCCATCCCAAACCTCTAATCCAGAAGGTGGCGCAGTTTTGTAAATGTTTCCATTAGGATCAAGGTATTGGGGTTTTAAGTTACTTTCTTTGCAGATGATTTTGACCTGCTGCTTTGTCGAATTTAAGGTAATAACCACTCCAAAAATTGCCCTCTCCTTTTCTTCAGAAGTAAAAAAGTTACTGCACCATTTCTGGAATTTTAAATTACTGTTGCTTAATATTTAGAGAGGTTCACACCAGTGTCATTGCATTACTCTTTGCCTTCAAAGTGCCTGAAAACTTGCATATCACCACATAATGAGAACATTATTTCTTTTTATTTCTATTCTTTACGTCTGGTGCAAGGTCCTGCCATTTACTAGAGGTGAATAGTCTAACTTCTCATGTCAGGGTTGTCTTTTCATTTTCAATTCCTCTAATTCTACTAGCTTTAAATTATAAACTAGGCTCTTTAGCCCTACCCTGTCTGAGGCTTAGTCCCTTTTTATTGTTTGGTTTATTTTTGGAGTTTCACAAGCAAGATACAGTTTGATAGGGGATTTGACAGATAATTGTAGACAAAAAAATTGGAGAGATATTATATTTAATCCCATATTTGAGAAATCCCTTTGCCAAGCCTTTCTAAGTTCTGAATTCACTGAATACTATATACATTTATCAAAAAAAGACAGAAAGATGTCTTGCTCCTTGTAGAAGAAAAATTGTAAAATAATTAGACATTGATAAATATTTTTATACATTCAGTGACAAAGGTGTGTACTTTCAAAAATCCCAAAATAACAGGTAATTTGCAATGTTTTTTCCACAAAAATTGTTGCAAATGACAGGGGTCTACAAAAATCCACAGTTTTGCATTTGAAGACAAATGGTAGAACACTGCTCTTCAAAATTCTGTGATTCATAGGCATGTGGAGGAATCAGTATCTGATCACAACTCAATCAGATTTTTCATGGGATGCATTTTTACAGACAACCTTGGTTTCCATTTTACTATGAGTCTGCTCTGCAAGAGATCAGAAATTCATGTGTAGATTCATCTGGATTCACATGAGAAAAAACTTCTGAGTACTATGATAAATTTCAGTAGAAATTAGGGGTCATCATCCCTCTGTTATGCACTCAAAATGTTGACTGCACTCTGTAATGAAAAGCTGCTTTAGTTTTGGTTTGGTTTATTCTCCCTATATCTGTGCAGAGGGAAGTATTTTTAAATGTCCTATGCTTGAACAAGTTACATCTCATAAATCACTTTTTGGGGCCTTCTACCACTAATTTCACCAGAATTTGCAAACTTCTTGTTAAAATGTACCTATTAGTTGTCCAGTTTTGTGTGTCAGGGCAAAAGCAAGCACTATAAATTTATGAGAACTGCCATATTCAGCTAAAACAAAAATTAATTTTGACCTAGGCCAGGGAACAGATTTCTATCCAGTATAAAAGCCTTACTGAAAACCATTTTCTTTTTGTTATTAAACATGTAGCTGAATTTGTTGGTATATGCAACCCCACAAAAAATGCAAACTTGAGCTACATATTTCAGTCTCAAGTCCTTATCGTAGGTACATAATGGAATAAACCACCAAAAGCAGAGTGAAATGGCAGCCCGTTCACAGAAAGCACTCCATCCTCAAACCTCATGAATCTGGCAATGTACAACCTTTTTCTTTCCTTTTGGTTTTTAAATTTTTAATGAATTTGGTTCAGTTGGATACAGTCTGTATAAGATTTAAAATCACAAACCTTATCTGGTTCACCTGATCCATTATTTAGCAACATACTCTTCCAAAACACTTGACAGAGGCACTTCCAAATGGCAGGAGGGATGAACTCCAAGCTAATTGTATCTAGCTGAATCTTTTTAAAATTTCAACTCTGAAAAACTGGGAGGACAACACTCATGAGATGTTGTGTGTAAGTCTTCCCAGCTCAATTTTCGCAGTTCCTAAATCTGGCAATTTCAGATTTCATAGCTGAAATTGCCAGATTGATGAAATTTCATCCCAGAGTTCCCTTTAGGTCCGAAGAGCACTTTCAGAAAACAACACATTTGGCCAGACACTCTACAGTTTCATAACTCTTGGCTTAAAGTATATATTTGTGATATTAAAAATGCACATTTTGTTCTCCTTCTGCTGATCTCCATTTTCAGGTGCAAAGTAATTTGTGAGCTTCATTGACGAGTTTGTTGTCTCACATTAACAGCATTTCCTGAAGAGAGCTTAGCCCTGATTTCCTCCAAGCTCACATTTCCTTTAGAGCTACTCAGACAAATCCTGGAAAACATTGTCTCTTTACCCTTTGTTCCTCAGAGGAATTAAAATCTTAGAAAAATACTTTTCTGCTTAAACTGTTGGTCTGACTCAGACGTACAGAAAAAAAAATAAAAATTGAGTGTACTACGTTTTCTTTCTCATCATACATGCTTGAAAAATATGATTTCATTATTTCTGGGACATTCTGGGAAATGCCCCCACTGTCACATTTCATTCCCATTAATTCATAGGGGCCCTATGTGGATTTTCATCTCAGGTGCAACTCTTCAAGTTGTGGTCTGTGACTATGAGAGAACATCTGATTTTCCAGCATCTTTGGACCCAAAATTGTGCAGCCCAATTTCATTTCCAGTAGTGACATTAATAATGGCATTGGAGAAATGAGAATATTAGATGAGATTTCTAGAAATTGCCAAAAATCATTTCCCTGTGGTAAGCTGGGGGGTTTTTTTGGCTGGAATTTGGCACAGGAACCCATGGGCAGCTTTGGGGACTTCGACCATTGAGCTTCCCAGTTTGCAGACAGATTTCCAACTAGAGGTCAGCAAGTGGCCATCTGAGTATTTACCTCTGAAAAATCTGCCTTTCTAGGTGTGGAAGCAACCTTACTTTACAGAAGTGCAGCCCATCTTAATAAGAGCAAAATACAGCACATGATAGAAACTCTTCAGTTTAGATATCCAGGACTAGTAAGTTAATTCTGGTAAGTCAGATAAAAAAGTATTGAATAAAATAAATTATTATAATGACCAGTTCTTGTGAAATAAAAATATATTTCTTTATCTTGGAGAGTGAGGGTTTGAAACACTTATTTTGAAATATGCCTATTGAAAAATATTTTTAGTCAGACATTTTAGTCAGGTAATTTTTTTAACAAGGAAATATTCCCTAGGGGAAGGGAATGAAGAAGGAAATTTTTCAAAGGCTTCTGTGTCAATACAACTTGCTTCAAGCATCACAAAAGTATTCATCTCTTCTGGCAGACAGAGGATTCCTCTCGAGTACATTTAGATACCTCCTTTTAAAGATATTAAAAAAAAAGTTATTAGTGAAACCATGCCACCCTAAATTTCAGTGTAATACCTGTCAAATGAATTTTCATGGTTCTTCTGGCCATGTTTTTTTTTTTGTCTTCTTCTTCTGTAAAAAGGAGAAATCCCTCAAATTGTAATTAGATTATTTGTGGTTTGGAGATAATCACAGATTTTTAAAAATACACATATGCAAAACATAACAAAGAATTTAATCAAACTAACTATTGCATCCCAGCTGAAGAAAATCCCAAGAAAAATCCTGAGAAATCTTTACTCCTGAAGTTGAAAGCTTAGAAAAGCTGGATAAAGATAGCACTCAATGATTCATTGATTCACAAATGATTCATTTAAACTCTGCCTTTAAAGTAAACAGGCAAGACAGACCCATAACAAAGCGCATTCTAAACTACCCATATCTCCATTTGCTTTTTTTCCCCCTGTATCTGTATTTTGCTTAGAAAAACACAAAGTGTTCCAAAGCATAGATAAAAAGATGAGATACTAAAAGTTTAAATGGTTAGGAGGATTAAAAGCCTGAAATTTGATTAGCTGTCAGAAGATGTTCCAACAATAAAACATGGATTTAAGAAATTAAGATTCTTTTAAAAGTATTGACCTTGAAATTTCTTGGCAATTGGAAAAGTCTAATTTTAAACAAATGTCAAAGAGTGCTTTCTCTCATTCTTAATAATTCACAGTGAAAAAAATTGCCCTCAAATTGATCTCTTTTTTTTTCTTTGTTTCTGAAAGAAGTTTTTCTAGTTGTTGGGTTTTCCTCTCAATTGGCTAGGGGATAATATTGCAGCTAAAAAATTATTTCTGAATGTAATTTTTTTCCTTATTCAAAGAATTTTTAATTTCTGAAATTCTTCTTGGTGGTGATTAATGGAATTCAACTTCAAAAGCCTAACCCTTTAAATATTTCAAATTGACCCAACATTACCAATGTTGTTTTTAAAAAGAGAATTCAAATCAAAATCCTGCTGAGTTTTGTGGGGTTTTGAGATGTGTTTTGTTTTGTTCTGTTTTGTTGCTTTTTCTTCTATCTCTGTACATCCAGGAAATAAAACAACAGCTGAGAAATTACTGGAATTAATATCTGTGTGCAAGGAATAAATCTTACTTGTCAACAAATGTAAGAGGTACTTTTATGCATTTTTATTTTTAAAAGGACTGAATATGAGCTTAAAAAAAGTTGTGATGTAGGTTTTGAGATAGTGTTTTGTCTGCTTATTTATGTTTTGTTTTTATTCCAAAAGCTTACACTTTCAAGAACTGTCTGGTCTGATATTTTATTCACCATGTGAGATATCTGGCAAAGACCAGTGACAGCCCTGGAATATTTAATACATGTAGAGAGGGCACTGAGATACAATAATAGTAGAAACTGATATGTCACTTAATCTAGGTCAATATTAGCAGCATGAGAGTCTTCCAATAAGTGAAAAAAGTTAATTCTCAGTGGTCCTTAGGAAATATTTATAAAAGTACAGTCACTGTATGTAGTGGGGAGATAATCTGAATTTTGGAAACTGAAACAAGAAAGGTGTAGTTGAAACTGTAGGACGAGCATTGGTTAAATGGATACATTTCTCATGGGAATGATGCAGAAGTATATATATTATTATACACAACATGTAGACGAGAGCAAAGACTTGAATATTTGCGTCCTGTATATTTTAAAAAGTAGGAAAAACTGGTGTTCTTCCAGGTACAATTCATATTTAATTGTATTCAGTGTGGAATAGCTCAACTCAATGCTAAAAAGAAAAGAAATGTATAATACATAAAAAGATTTACTGTATAAAGCAAACCATCTTCTGCTCAATAAATTCACTTAATTGCACAGATATAGTACTATATTCACTTTTAAATGGTGAGCATCTTTTAACTGCCAAATAAAACACACCTGCCTTTACTTACTATTTGTATTTCTTCATACATAGCATGGGATCATTAAATGCATTTGAAGAACAGCCTGTACCTATATTATATATGGAACAAGAGCCAAGAACAACATGCTCTGTTGCTGTGTAGTCTGAAAATAACAGCCGGCTAAACAGAAGGGGCCGTTTTGGGTTGGGGTTTTTTTGAGAAGCTGTTTCTCTTTGGAAGCTGAATTATAACCAAATCAGGACTCAGTCAAACTTTTTGTTTGTAAGACCAGGCAGTGACTGCTATCTAAGCACAGAATTCAGTGCTGTGGAAACCTTATGGTCCATCACATGTGAAAGAGCAGAGGTATAATGGGTACTTTGTGACACCAACAAAAGATCAGCAGGCAGGATCTGATACACCACAGGCAAAGAAGCTTTCCTGGAGGAAGAGATGTGACTGAATCCAGTGATATTTCCGCATTTGAGCCTTTCCACAGCAGTGGATTCAACAGGGCCATGGTCCCAAGGATCTGTTCCTTAATTCTGACTGCCATGTTTTTTATATTTACAATAGGTTATCCTAATATCCAGTCACAGCTGGCAAGAGCAGCACCAGTGAGACTTTGTGACATGCCTGGTCCTATTTCAACACCCCTAGTGAGGAAGAATCAGAAAAATCCTCAAAATAAAACTGATCTTAATAGTTCTGATGGCTCACTGGGCTTTTCAGCATGTCCTCTTCCTGAAGGGTTCTGGTTTTTGTGTTTTGTTTTTTTGGTTGTTTTTTTTTTTTTTTTTTTCTGTTTCATGACACCTACATTAAGCAGGAAAGAAAAAAAAAATCTATTTTTCTGCTTGCAAAAAAAAAGAAAAATGGAAATGTAAAAAATTTGTTTTTATTTCCAGAAACATTTTAAAGCCCTTCAGAGCCAAGTACTCTGTAAATCCACTTCAGGGTGTGAGCATCAATGTACACCGTGGGGAAATGGTTTTTCTTGTAGCTGCTCCCTCAACCTTTGTCTAGTCACCAGTCAAAGATGACATCATCTTTGCTGAAAGGCACAGCCCTTCTTCCTCTCTACCTCATCCTTCCTGGGTGTTTGGGAGATCCTGCTTCCATGTAGGAATGTAGGAATAAGCAATATAATGCAACCAATTCAGGAGATAATGGATGTCATCTGCCAGAAATTAATGCTTCAAGGTTAAATTATAGGCAAAACAGCACAACTGCAGAGATGAACTGAAGCTGTGTCAAGGAAGGGGCGTGCTGTGAAAGACTGATTGGTCAATTGATATTTTTTCAAATTTGAGGGAAAAAGATAGTGAGAAATAGGTCACTTAGGGCAAAGAAAATGTAAAAGAAATGCAGAAGTAAGGACTGGTAGCACATAAAAACCCATTTCTATCCTCCTCGTGCTCAGAGTGCAGCCTGGGTTTAACTATGATGCACCTACCACCTCCTCTGAAAGGCCTGGGTTTGTGTCAGCAAGTGCTCTAAGTTATAAAATAGGAACTCTTTGGTTGGCATGGGAGTTATGTTTTTCCCTATTTTATCTCATTGATGATATCAATGTATTACTGTTAAGCCACACTGAAGAGTAAATCAGATTGCTGGGGTGAGCACAAATTCATTTGTGACTTTATGTGCAGTGGGATTAAGCAACAGGGCATGAAGGGGCTTGATAACCCTGACTTTTTTTGCTGGTTTTTTGGTCCACGTAATCTTGCTCAGTCTAGACAAGTCTGCTGTTATGAGACTGACTATTTGTCTTATTTTTGTCTGTAGTTAGGAGCTGTCTGGTGATAGTTCTCTCCTAAGCACAGCAGGCTCAATTACAGGTTGAATGGGTACTTACAGGTGTATTTTGCAAAAAAGGTGGCATGGTTTTGCAGCTAAAGGAACATCTCCGTGAGGCTGCCAGACACTTAATTGCTCTTTGTGTTGATACAGTAGTTGGTGAATTGATGAGTTTCTACAAAATGAGTATGACTCCTCAGTTAGGAGATTACTGTAATGTGAACTAAAATCATAGGGAAGCAATAAATTTGGAGTATTTTTTTCAGCAGTATTATGACAGAGACGATTTTGTGTTAGCTGGTCTGTTCAGGAAGTCTAAACCACATTGTAACTAACGTTTTACATAGGAAGCATATGAGAAAACATATGGAATAAGTAGTCTTTACTGAAGCATTCAGGTAGGTTGTGAATCTGAATTGCTGCACCCATTCTGCACATTCCTACAAAGAGACACTCTCACGTTTGCCGGCACGCTTTCCGGTGGTGAGGGAATGTGCTGTGGGAGCTCCAATGGTTTGAGCTCCCAACAGGGGTGCGACACTACCCCCAGAGCCCTGGGATATCTGAGCAGTTGATGGTGGATCAATGTGAATAAGGAGCGGAGAGGACCCCGCTTGCCAATCCAGGAATTGCTTTATTAACAGAAACATAAATGCTACAACACCCGAATGGTGGGCAGGGGCGAGGACACTGAACAAGGCTTGTGCTATGGGTTTTAAGGGGAAGGGGTGATGGAGGAGTGTGAGTTCAGGAGGAACATAAGTGCTGGAAGGGGATTACAATACAAGAGCCTATAAGGGAGCAGAAGGGGAGGGGAAAAAAAACCTAAGCAACCAATGACGCTTCAAAGGCAGAGAGCTTGACAAGGAGTGTTCTGGAACCATAGGTAGTGTCAGAACACAACAGACAACTAAGGCTAAACCAATGCAGAGAAAAGGAGGGGTACAGAACAAACCATGGAAGGTAATTGAAAATAAACCATGGAAGGTAATTGAAAATACATTAAAATATTAAAATAACATACCACAACAAGACACCAGCAAGAGGAGATACTTGGGTGGAAATGTCCCCTCAGAGGTACTTTGCAGTAATTATTATGGGCCAGTGTGATACACAAATAATTTTTTTTGTCTGAGGGTCTATGAAATAGCCCTAGGAGGAATGGAAGTGCTAATACTGCATTTCAGCTAGGCTGGACTGGCATGAATACCAGGAAAATTGGAAGAAATGTGATCCCCAGCTCATCTTGCTGCCCACCATGGAAGGGATTTCCTTGAAAAGAAAACCCAGAAGGAGCTGGACTGTGCACCTGTGTAACAGGGTAACAGAGCAAAGAACACAGTATCAGACATCTTCCTTGGGTGGTGGTCAGCCTCAGACAGAAGCAGCTCTGTAGGTTATGGGGTACAAACAAGGTTTATTTCTGTGGTGGGATATTAAAACAAGACAGACCATGAGAATGTAACCTGTCAGTCTTCATTCTCTCAGCTGCAGACAAGTACACAGAAGTATCAGGCAAAATCAGGCAATTTGTTTCAGTATTTCTTCCATGTATGTGAAACTCATACTCCAGTCAAAGCAACAGGCAGTAAAAAACATGAGTTGGAAATTGTTTCTACACTTGGGCAAATACTTCAACTACACCAGACTTGGTATGCATAAGTGTGTGTCTTGATCAATATTCACGCTTGAGCTCTTCCCTAGTCCTTATTTTATCTGCTGGCTTAATGTTTTCCCCTCTCCTTCCTTCATAGTGGTGTTCAAAACTAGTATGGGTATATCCTAAATCCAGATTTTTCCCTTGATCCATCAAGGACTTCCAAAAGAGTTTTAAAATACCCACCTGTGATACGAGGTCTTGCTGCACCAATAAATCCCAAGGAGAGTGGCAGCAGGAGAAGCTGTGTTGAATTTGAGTTGAACTACAAGTCTCTGACAAATTTCTTTCCCAGCAGTGCATATGACAAACCCCACTCCACAGATGACAAGTGACTGCTGGGCTCTCAGCAGGAATCTTTGATTCCCTGGCTGAGAACTCAGGAGCGCTATTTTTATGTCTTTATTTAGCCTAAATGGCAGGGGTGTCTCAGTTGAACCCATGGAACATTAGCCAAGGTGGCAGCTATCATGGAGAAACACCTGCAGAGACATCTCAGATGATCCTCTTAGCAGCGAGTTCTCCTTCTTGAGGCTCCTTTGACACTGCCACTTGTACATCTACCAGCAGGGAAGGGGAAATCGTATCTCAGAGGAGGCAGTGTCCCTGCTCACTGACCAGCACCCTTGGACAGAGGTGTGTTTCCTTCTTGCTAGCACCCACAGTGCCTGCAGAGCTCCTGTTACCAGTGAAATTCCCTGATTGAGCTCATGCTTAATGAGTTTTCTGCCTGCCAATAGCCATGTGGGACCTGGTTCTCGTTTTTCTTCAGCATGCCTTCCTTTCTGCCTTTACATAGAGAAGGGACCAGAAATGACAGCTATCACTCTATGGTTTTTGGTACTAATGGATTTGTAGGCTCTGACAGCACAGGGCCCATGATGTGAAAAACTCACTACTGCCAGAGAAGATTTCCTGTGTTTTACTATTTCTCAAGAATTAATATTCTTTTCTAGAAAGTTTTCACTCTTTTTCTTAATTATTGTTCTTTTCTGCCAGGGAATGGCAGCCGGCATTCCTTCAGCAGATCACAGACAGGTGACTTACTTTGATTGATTTGTGAAAGTACTAATAGAATTTTATTGCGGAAAATAAAAAAAGTTATACCTTATGTCCCTTTGACCATGTGATTAATAACTAAAAGTACACTACTAATTTTTTTTTCCATTTTGGATGGGCAAGTTAGAGCACACCTGTCTCTTGATATCACAGAAGCATGAGAAGAGGCTTTTGGTGGCTTTTAAAACTTCAAGGATTTTGACACCAGGGTTTGGTGTCCTACCAGGTGCAACAGACATGTCAGATACCAAGAGGTGACTTGCACTTCATGACAATGAACAAGGAAAGTGAAAAATATGTGGGGAGTCAGATGGAGAGCGAATGGAGATAAGAACTTTGATATCTGGGTACCTCTGGAGAACATTTAGGATTGTTTTACCGTTTTGGTTTTACAAGTCACTTCCTCTCTGTGTTCTCTCTGACCCTTACAGTTTATCTCAACATGAGGCAAGAGAAAGACACCTTTGAGCTAATTTGCTCCAGGATTGCCCTAATCATACTCTGGATGTGAGGTAAAAATTTCCTTCCTTCCTTCCTTCCTTCCTTCCTTCCTTCCTTCCTTCCTTCCTTCCTTCCTTCCTTCCTTCCTTCC
>VZUI01059546.1:0-88553 GCA_013401135.1 Cettia cetti | reverse complement strand
TGTGAGTGTGTCAGTGTGTGCTCTGTGAGTGTGTCACTGTGTGCCCTGTGAGTGTGTCAGTGTGTGCCCTGTGAGTGTGTCAGTGTGTGCTCTGTGAGTGTGTCACTGTGTGCCCTGTGAGTGTGTCAGTGTGTGCCCTGTGAGTGCGTCAGTGTGTGCTGTGAGTGTGTCAGTGTGCTCTGTGAGTGTGTCACTGTGTGTTGTGAGTGTGTCACTGTGTGCCCTGTGAGTGTGTTCAGAGCGGGGAGGGGAGGAAGGTGGAGGGGAAACCAGGTGGATAAAGATTTTGGGTATGGGGAGCAGTGCGTTAGAGGCGGACGAGGGCGCATTCATCCCTGGTGTAACATCACTGAGCTCCCGGGGACAGCAGCAGGGGCTCGTTTCACCACGAGAATAAGGAGCCTCGCTACTCTCATCTGTCAAGCGCAGCACAAAGCAAAGTCGTGAAGAGCCCTGCCTGGGATGGGGGCTCAGGGGCCTGCTTGTTTTGGGAACACTTCACGTCCACAGTGGTTGGGCTTCCCGGAGTAAAGCTCTGTTTGCTTGTGTTCTTCTTCTTCCACTGGGTAATAATCGGGGAGCTACTTCACAGACAGATGTTAAACCTGCTCTTACTGCATTTAGCATTTCAGAATAATGAAAAGATTTGCAAATGATGTTTCAAGGCTGCTTCTTTTTCAAACAATGGCATCGCTAATATTCCCAGATCCTTTGACTTTGCAATTGTGTTTCTCAGACAGTAAAACGCTGCAATTCGCTTTCTGGAAAAGGCAGAAGGGAAATGGCATTTCTAAGTAATTTCGAGAAATGCTTTTTATAGGGAAAAGTATGTGCTGATAAGCTACTTGCCTAACTCACAGCTGAGTTGCACCGTGCTGGCGGCAGTGCTCTGTTTTTACACCGTGGATCCTGGGAGTTTCCCTCCTCACTCCCACGGACTCATCTCTTCCCTCTGGTGGGCTTTTACCCCAGCGCTGACAAGCTCAGACTCTGGTCCTGTGACTACGAAGCTGCCGGCCTAAACACTCAGCCTAGGATTTGCTAGAATTCTTATGCATTCAGCCTGAAAACTCTTGACGAATCTTGCCGCGGGGATTTGAAGGTCACCCTCCCGAGAGCAAAGCGCAGGGCACGGCAGCCCGCAGCTGAAAATGCCCCTTGTGGTTTCAAACACCAGAGCGGGGCTTGCTCTCTCGCTTTCTCTCTTGCGCTCCCTCTCACTAACCAACTTTAACACGGATCTAATTCCGACTACATTGCAGCGCCGCGAAATCACATTAGGCAGCGCAAGGAGGCTCGCCGCCCCTTCAAGCATGATAAACTCTTGATTGCTTCCCCGAAGCTCTAATGAGCCCGCGTGGGCTGGGCGTGATGGAGAGAGAGCCGCCGGGGCGTGCGGGGAAGCGCGGGGGCCGCTTCTCCTCCGGGGCGGCCGCAGGACCCAGCCTCGCCGGCAGCAGGGCTCGCCTTTTCCACTCGCTGGGCTCCAGAGAGCTCCCCTGCGAGGCGGCGAGGGCAGGGCAGCGCGGCACTCCCGCAGCGGGCAGCTCTCGCTGCCTTCCCGGGCGGAGCAGAGCAGCCGCGCTCCCCCCGTGCCGGGGACCCGCGGCGCTGCGCCGAGCCCAAAGCGATGCTTTATCGCGCCGAGCCGAAAGCGATGCTTTATCGCGCCTCTGCCCGAGCCAGACGGAAAGGTTGCGGCAAAGGTGGGAGGTGTTAATGATGGGTTGGCGCAAGGCAGTGCTTATCTCTTTAAGAAATGGAAATGAGGCCTAATTAGCATATACTGGTTGCAATTAGCATATAAGTCCCGTTCGGGGACTTGGAGGAAGGAAAAGGACTAGGCAGCAACTTAATGGGATTTTATTAGACGAAATTAGCCAGCACTGAACAGTCATAAAAATATCTAAATTATTAGTAGCTCTGGCAATTTATTGTGAGTGCTTCCCGGACATGCTAATGTCTATTGGGTCTGCGTCATGCCTGCTAATCACAAAAACAAACTGTGGGACAAGAGTAATCTATCTGCTGTACGTTGTTATGCTATTGTAGGCACAACGTGACAGCTTTATACGCATGTATATGTGCGTGCGCGGCGTGGCTCGAGGGGGGCGTTTTTGCTAATGCCTTATGAGTTATGTAAATGGGATACGTTTGAGCAAAAATGACAAACAGGTCTCTACAGAAACAATCTCACCTATAATACGACAGAAGAGGAGGCTGAAGCATAGGGCTTTTGTTGAAGCAGAATGAAATGCAAACCCCCGATAGGCAGGGCAATCACATGCATTCAGAGGCCAGAAGAAAAACCCTTTTGTGTAAGATGATGATCTGTAGAGACAAAAAGGATATTTTAAAAAACCAGCCTCACTCAAATATATATATATTTTTAACACATCTATGCTTTCTTTCATCCCCACACAGGTTAGATGCCCTCTTTAATGAGCATCTTCTCCAATATCCACTTAAAGTGAGGTCCAGTTATTGTCTTTCTCCAAATATGATCAGCTGAGGGTGGATGCTGTGAAAGTGAGGTGATGAAGAATCAACATTTTAAATTTATAATGAAAGGTCAGGCCCACTGACCCCAAGATGGGGTGTGATAGAAAGTTTGCTGCTCAGACAGGAAAAAAAATCCCCATGATTAGAAAAATTACAAGACTCCTCCAAAGCTCCTTGCTCAGTGTTTGAAGCTATAAGTGGCTCCTGTAAGCCTTTTCTGTTGCACCAATGTAGGACTTTTGGGCTGGTCCAGCAGGGTCTTGGCTAACCAGCAGGTGTGGGTGCTCTGGCACTGGGAGTGGGATGACAACAAGGATTATCCTCTTTGTGTTTTTTTATGAAACGAAGTGGAATTATTCTGAATGTTGCCAGGACCAGCATGAGCTCTCGACACTTGGAGGTGGTTGTGTTTTCACTGCAAGGAGGAACAAAGGATAAGCAGGAGAAATACTGTAATGCACCTTTTAGGATCAGATTCCTTGTATTAATTTATAAGTAGTGCATTTTATCATATTACATATGTAAGTAACTCCATAAAATTGTCAGCTTTGTCTCAGGTTGGCAAAAGAATCAGGCTAATTCAACAGAAATAGTAAGTTAAAAAACAAAACCAAAAGCAAGCAACAACAACAAAAAAGATAAAAGTAATCTTGAATGGTTGATATAGCTCACCTGGCCTCCTATTTTGGGAAAGGATTTGGAACAACTTCTGCATTTCATCTGTTTGATATGTTCAGAGCACAGTGAGTGTCTCTGCAATGTTGACTGTGGTGCCTGATGAGGAGTCCAATTTACATATTCTCAATTTAATCTAAAGTAGGCGCTAATTGATTACTGCTGAATGTCAGCACGCTCTGATTATCTGCTCAAGATGTCCTGGAAAAGAAAAAAAACCCTACAACTCCGAGTTGCAAGTGGGAAGGAGGCGTTCGAATTTAGTCTGCCACGTGTGCTGGTTTTGACTGGGGCAGAGTGAATTTTTTCCATAGTGGCTCACATGGGCCTGTGTTTGGGATATGGCTGGATCAGTGTAGGATAGCACAGGGCTGTTTTCATTACTGCTGAGAGCTCACAGAATCACAGCCTTTTCTGCTCCTCACTCCAACCCCCAGCAAGGAGGCTGAGGGTGCACAGGCAGTCAGGAGGAAAGCTGACCCCAGATGACCCAAGGGATATTCCAGAGCATATGGCATCATGACCTGCATACAGAGCTGGGGGAAGAGGGAGAAGGGAGGAGGTACATTCAGAGTGGTGGTGTTTGACTCCCCAAGTCACCATCCTGGGCATGGCTGCCCATGGAAAGCAGGAAGTGAATTTCTTGTTTTGCTTTGCTGACACTCAAGGCTTTTGCTTTACCTGTTAAACTGTATTTATCTCAAGCTATGTTTTTTCCAAATTTTCTCATTTTTACACTTTCAATTCTCTCCCCCATCCCAGCACAGGGGGAGTGAGCAACTGGCTGTGTGGTGCATAGTTACCATCTGGAGTTATGGAAAGACTGTTTGCTCTTTTACCTGACATTATAGAAAGGTTTTAATTATCCAGGCCTGAGGCTGTTGAGTGACTGCTGCTTTGCTGTGTCCTTCCAAAGCAAATGAGACAGATACTGAATTGTCCTTGCTTTCTGACTGATTTTTCTCAAATAAGACACCTCTTCTACAAGGTTTTCCTCATCTTCTTCCAATCCTGTCCTTAACAGTTTCAGACTTCAACCCTGAACATCCTTTCCCTGACTTGGAAGACACAGTATGAGATCAGAGAAGGAAACTCAGAAGGGCATTTAATATTCCATGCTGAATTTCAAGAGACAAGCCATTGAATCTCAGCAGTGTGTGATCCCTGAATCTGGGAGGAAAGCATTCTGTAGTTATTCCTACTCTGCATGCGATTTGGGCCAAATCTCATCTCTTTAAACCACAAGCTCCTCTCTCATGACTGGGCAGCCTCTTCTTTGCAGACAGCAAGGACCATCTCCCACTGCAGAGGTATACAGTGCTTAACACAGGGAAACCTTGGCTGATGTAACACAACATTTCCAGACAGGTGCATTGCAACTTTTTACTCTCACACTTTCTACATTATTTTGGGATTCTTTTCTTTTGCTGAGATCTGAGCTTTTGGGGTTGGTTTGTTTGTTTTGGTAAGCCTTCTTATCTGGGCACAGAGCCTAGCATTAATTTGTTTGTGTACTTTGTAGTATGCCCGGTTCTGTACCTGGAGATAGGTATCTATTATTTAAATAAATGCCTACACTCTGCATGTGGAATAAGTCACTATGAACAGAAATTTTATATAGGTGAGCTAGATGCAGTGAGAAAATGCTCCCTTACTGTTTTCTTTTTCTTTCCTTTCTGTGCCTAGTTACAATTAAGTGGCAAATTGCTGCTTCTTTGAATCACGGTAGGTTTAATCAACAACACTGCAGCAAGGCCATTTTTTCCTGGCTCAATCTTGGTATGTGGGGCTATTTCCCCAGCAGAAGTACCTTCCAGTTTAGATCCTGTCATGCAGAAAGCCTTTTCTTCATGTGTGCTCTCCCTCTGTGGTTTCCACGAGAGCTCTGCCCTCCAGCTTTTCCAATTCAGCATTCACGGTATGAACTTGTGTGTTTGGGAAGCTGCCAGGGGATGGGGAGCTAAGGCAGCAGCCAGTGCTGTGTGGAAGTGTTGTGTTTTTTATTTCCTTTGAGCAGTTAGTCTCCATTAGATTGCCCAGCTCCTGTTATGCATCTCTGATACGGATAAAGGTCTGTGTACCAAATGCTGTCATTAAGAAATTTCCCTTCCTGTTAGTGCTGCTTATTAAGGTCTGAATGCTTGAACACTTTAGATATGTCAAGTAGTGGTTCTAAAATAATTTAATTTTTAATTTAGGGTTGTTTTTTTTTAATCCTGCAGCACTTTTGCCTCCTCCTACAGACGCATTTCTGATTGCATTTTAGTCTATCCCAAACACTTGCCTGCCTGCTTCCAGCATCTTCCAGTTTCCCCTAGATGGGGAAACAACCCATATGGGGAACAACCCATATTGTCCAGTGCCCAGCAGAGGTATTGCTGCATCACAAAGCCCAACAAAGTCAGTCTTTATCCTGTCCAGAGCTGTCCCACAAATCTCCCCAGTGGTAGGTTTTTGCACCCTGTACCTCACTGCCTGCTCATCCCCTGCCATTCATCTTCCCAGTTCCCTGTTACCCTGACATATGTCCATGGCACCCTGGATGGCCTGGGGGGCTGCTCCCTCTGCTCACTGTCCTGGCCACCAGGGCTGGGCTTTCCACTGGGGAAATGGAATGCAGACACACCTCCAACAGCCTTGTCCTTGTTCCCACTCAGCTGAGGAGGGTGAGCCAGCCCTCACAAGGAGGGAACACTCCCATGTTAGTTGCAGGCTGTGGTCCCAATCTGTCTTCCAAGTAACCCAAATCCAACAGCAGCCAGAGCAGGGAGAGCAAGGTGGAAAAGCAAAGGCTTGGTAGTATTTCCCAAGCACTTCTCCCTTTCTCTCCCCATCCTCAGCTCTGTTCCTGTCCTCTGGAGTCACCTGCCCCCCAGTCTTTAGAGTGACTCCACAGAAGGCAGTGCTGGCCTGGGCACAAGGGCAGAGTGGCTGAGTGGCCTGGAGGAGCCCCTGTGCTTCCTCAGCATTCCCAGCTGTGAGCAGCATGTCCAAGTCCCAGCTCCCTGGGCACTTCTCAATTCAGCAGAAAGGTGTAAGGCATTTTCTGAAGTCATTTGCATACTCTCCTTCTGAATCTTATTCCCCTTCAGCAGAGACACCTAACCAAGCCCTCTATGGATCAGGGCTCAGCCTTGGCAGGCAGGGGAGGAGCTCAACTTGGCCTGGATGTTCATTCAGGCAGGAAGGTCCTCCTACCTCTCTCCATTTCCTCCCTCTGGCAAGGGAATGAGACACCTCTTGCTCCAGGAGCTGCCCCCAGCTTTCCTTTCTTTTCATTTTCCCCTTTATTTCAGTCCCTCTTTGTCATTGTCTATGATTTGCCCACAACCCATGCTCGAGGCTGCCTGTCCCTCAGCCTCCTCAACCCTCCTGTCTCCCCTTTGAAGTCCTGGCCACCCCATGCCCAGTGCCTCCCCAAAGTCCCTTTTCCTGTTTGGAGCCCTTTTTTCTCACAGTTTTCTGTCAGCTGGGCCTTCATTTTGAAAGCAAATCAAAGACAGTCTGTTGTGAGAAAATGGAGAAGTGGTGAAATAACTGGGAATAGAAGAAAGCTGGGATTAGAAAACCCCCATTTTGTTCTTTCTTTCTTTTTCTGGTTTTGGCACAGGTAGTGCCAGAGCTGCAAGCTGTATAAATTCTTCTTTTCTTATCCTGGGAAAGGCCAGTTCCCGTTTTATCACAGAGGAAAATCATTCCAGCAAAAATGGGAGCATGCTATATATTTTGATTGTAAAAATGCTGCATTAGAGGGACTCATACAAATTTCAATTCTGAGCTGAAGTTTTCAACAAAATACAAGGCAGCAATTGCTGGAAATCATAATTAATAATTAGTTATTATCCTATAACTATCACAATAATTAATGTGCAGTGTTTCGCTTCGCCAGTTTTTTTCAAAATATTTGATTATTTCTGCCTTCACGGTGCGAATTTCAGGTGCTGAAAATGAGTTGCTTTGCACCAGTAGATCTCCTGAATATGCAATGAAGAAACCTGCAGCAGCCAGAGCCCCAGCCAAGGCAGGAGATGAGACGGTGAGCTGGGAAACAAAGGTGAAGGAGAGAGGCAATGAAAAGCGAAGCGTTTCCTACAATAGCTAAAACACAAATCTCTGGAGAGTTAAAGATATTGCATGAACATCAATTTCGCATGCCCATTGTCTGAGTGGGATCGGCACACGTAGGATTCGCCGCCCCCCGTCCTCTGGGCTGGGGGAGCATTATGGCAAATCAGGAAATAGCATAATTGAATCGGCCCCAGCATGACAGGGCTCAAAAGCCACCCACAGGAGGCTCAGAAATGACCACACATCCCAGGCACCTTGGCATCCTCCCCTGCCAGACTGCTCCTGTGAGGAAAGCAAGCAAGGTTTAGGCCACGGCAGGAGACGGCCCAGTCGTGGATTTCATTAGTGGTCTCTCTGGCCATCTGCGAGACTTTATGACCAAGAAGCTGGATGAAACTGCTTTCTAGAAAATTCTCTAGAGAAAAGACAGCTGGAAAGGATGCAAGTCACGATGCTGTTTGTGGAGAGTTTGTTTAGAATTTAGGAATAAGACAAAGTGCCAGTAGTTCGCTGCTGAGATAACACACGAGAGTCAGAACATGCTGCTGCAGGTGGGAGAGGTACCATTCCCATTCCTCTCTCCCTCCCCTTTCACCCCTACATAAAAGTTGACAATTAGTTTTTACTGCACATACATGAAGGGAGATACATGCTTTGGCCTCTCTGTGAGAGCAATAATTCTCTTAAATTGATGTGTCAGCGAACTAAAACTCAATATTTTTTTTTGCACGGTGTATTTTGCAGTCAGAGGACCTTCACTAATCGGAATAAAGCAATTTGGCTCCCTGTCATTGCTCACTGAAAACATATGAGCTGGTTGGCACATATGGCCTCCTAGATTTATCAGTGTCTCCCATCTAGTGCATGGGAGGTTCAGGGCTGCAGCTCAGAGAGGAGTGAATTTTTATGAATGCTTTTTCCCCTCCCTGAGAATTCCCAGAGCTAGATTTATTCCTTAGTTTCAGAAATATTTTATTTATTATCCATAGCCCATATCCTCTTAAGGTCAAATCAAAGTCATATTTTACATTTTTTTATTTGCATTACTATGTCTTCATGGCTTTGTTCATGGAAACGAAAAGCACAACAATCCAAAATTTTGGAGAATTACTGTTCCCATAGCTCTTCTGTCCTTTTTTTTTCCCCCTGAAAGCGCTGCAATGTGAATGTACACAGCTGTCCTTCCAGCGGGACCAATGTAAAATGGATTTGCTGCATCTTGCATCAGGTTCATGAAAGGCCAGCTGTGGTGTCATGTCTTTGTCATGCTGTCCCCAAGGAAGTCCTCACCTCACTCCCAGCTGAGCTGGTGCCATTTACACTGATTCTGTGCTGGGGTAGATGGGATAGGCATGTTTTAACAGTCAGCCTTTGCAGCATGATTACACCAGAATATGCCCTTTTGCCTCACTGACTCTGTGCCTTGTAGTCCCCACACTCTCCTCCCACAGCTCCAGGGATTGCTCTTTGCCAGCTCTTGAACTTGTGCTTTAGCCTAGAGGAACTTGTCTCAGCCTTCAGATAATGTGAACCACAAAACCTTGCTGGGATCCCACTGCAAACACCTCATCACAGCCCTGGTTACAAAGAAAAGGGTGTTCTGCATGGGGGATGGCAGGTGTTAGTGCACCACTTGCTTCAAAGCTGTGCCAAGGAAAATGATTGTTTGGCTTTGGAGAGCTGTTTGAGTGTGGAGAGCATGCACTGGAAGAGGCAGCTCTTCCAGTGCATGCTCATGGCAGAAGGGGCAGCCCAGTCAGGGACAGCCTTCAGCGGGGGGAAGGAGTGTGGTTGGATGTCCCTGGCACAAGGCTGGGACCATGCTGTTGGTAGCACCACAGTGACAATCCTATATCTATGGTGACAGTATCCAAGGCCTTGTTCCTGTCCTCTGTAAATGACCTTAGGGTCAGATGGGACCTAAATCTTCAGTGGGAACCAGGAGGAGACACTTTAATGGTGGATGAAAAAGATTTGCAATATATGTGTTTGAGGAGTTCATTTCTTGCTAACTACTCTCCTAAAACCCCCTCTTCTCCTGGCCATTCTCAACTGAAATCAGAAGTATTTTGAAGGCTGGCTGCCTGGCTGGTTTGGTAAGAGGCACACAGGCACTGCTGTCTTGTTATGGACTTCTGCTCGCCCACAGGAGGACATCAGCTGACTCCTGATCCAAGCAGGAGGCTTAACCATCCAGGCCAAGCCTTCAGGTGGGCTGGTAAGTGGCAGCTTGATCTTTTCCACACATGGGACACAACATCTCTGCCTGAGAGGGGAGGGGTCAGTTCTGTGCCTCCCTTTCAGCCCTTCCCTGGAGGTGACCTGCTGGTCTCAGCAGCTGGGGGAGGACGTGGTATCTCTGCCTTCTCCTGCTTTTATTCCTATCTGTCCTTGGCATGTGGTGGAGGGAACACTGAGAATATTGGTTAACCAGAGAAAAATATCTCAAAGTAAGTCCATTTGTAAGTCCATTTCCTCTTTTAATCACACACTCTCTAATGAGCTGTATTTTTCTTACTTATCATTTCCTTTGTTCATGCCCATTACAGAGTTACTCACAATTTTAGTTCAAACAATGCCTCTTAAATAAGGGGATAGTATTAAGTGCATCAGCACAAGGAAGGGAAGATGATTTTAAAAACCAAAAGTACTGCTTGATTTCTACTTTCAAAGCATTTAATTTCACCTGGTCCACACTTCTAATATTTTCCAATAAAATAACTAGATGGGGGCACATTAAAATGGTCTCAGTTGAGCTGTTTTAATAAAAGGAGAAAGTTTAAAGAGCTCGGCCATGGATGAAAAGCTATTTAAAACAGGCAGGTTGGGTATTTCTGGCATGGATGCATGAGGTATCTGTCTCCACCTCTAATTAAAAGGTCTATATTGTTCAGTTCTACAGCACTCCACATGACAGACATATGGAACACCCACAAGACCACCACGTTGTCCTGTGTGCACCTCACTCTCAGCATGGCCTTGTACATGTATGCCCAATTTATCCTGCCTGTGGGCCATGGAAACTTGGGGTTTGGATCTTTGTGCCTCACAGTCCTGTCAGCCTGGCAGGGTGCTTACAGCTTTTGGAAGTGAATTATTCCAGGTAACAATGGGTTCCTGGAAAAATGACACAATCTTCTGCAGCACAGGTACAACTACAGAGTCCAGAACTGAGAACTGCATTAATGGTATGGGGAAAACTTGCTTTGTTCTGCATCCTTCCCTGCAAAATGTTCCCATTGGCAGTTCAGGGGGATTTTCACCAAGGAAAAAGCTTCTGGGTGTTTTTCCTGCAGTTGTTGGCCTACCAGAACTACCAGGGGAATGGACTTTCTTGAATGGGGAGGTATCTCTCTCATTATCTATCTGAGTAATTCCCAGTCTGTGGGAATCTGGCAAAACTAAAGGCAGAAGAGCCATCCAATGGGTGAATACACTGGAAACCCATACAAAACACATCCACCTTGGAGCTAACTGTGACTTGCAATGCCTCTATCCTGTGTAACAAAATGCCACTTTTGTAAGATGTGAAACATCTATAATGCTCTCTGACAACTCTCATATCTGAAGAAAGGGAAAGCAAAAAATTTTCTTTCTTTCTTTTTGAAAACCTGGCTTAAACAGGCTGTACATAATGAACAGTTTTCTATTTTGCCATGCACAGCTGTTGTGTACCAACAGGAGGATGGTGTACGTCTTGTTTTGGATGCCTCAAAGTGCAGAGGCACAGGTTTTGCTGAATTTGGCCAGAGAGAGAAATGAGTGATTATAAACCAGGATGGAATTCCCTTAAGAATCTGGCAGCAAATGCATTTTCATCAAGGATTTCTTGGTGAGAAATGGCCACCAAAAGGATTGTTATTCTCCTATGTAAACATCCAATGCAAACCACAATGCTGTTTGCAGGGAACAACACATCCCTTGTGCAACTGCACAGAAACTGTATTAGTATCCCTATAAAAATACTGTCTACAATGGATACTCACATGGCAAAAGCAACATTAGAACTCTTCATACACAAAAAAACTAATTAATTCCGACATCAAATAAGGAGTGTGGTAAGTTAATTGCTCTAAACCCCATTTCACAGCTAGGTGTAGGAGCAAGTAGGACTGGGTGCAGAAGTGATATTATGGAAAGAATGGTCAAGTGACTTGTGTGACATTCAATAACCAAGGGAGCATCAGAGGCAAGGATTTATCTAGTTTCAGATTCTAGGTTGATCTTCTGTTTATTAGATCATATTAGATCTTGAAGGCTTTGTGGATATTGGTATGCTTTTATTGGCCATTTTCACTGCATTTTATTTCCCCGTGGTTTTCAACCTTATCCTTTAAGGCCAACATTTGTTGTCAAAGATTATAACAATGTACAACAGATTACATTTTAATGGAGGATTCTGAAATAACAAGGTACATTTTCCTCTCTGACTCTAGTCTCATTCCTTCCAGGGTGATCTCCTCCAGGACAAGGACACTGGAAATGTTAACAGATAAAACGCTCTTGGGATTTGAACCACACCACCAAGCAGCACTGCCAAACACCTTTTTCTGTGTTTGCATCTCTGAGGAGAGCTGCACTGCTGCGGAAACTGTGAGAAAATATCTTTGAAAGGGATGCAGGAGGGAGTGGAGGGAGAGGAAAGGCAGAATCAAAGAATGGTTGAATCAGGAAGGCACCTCTAGAGCGTGGCTAGTCCTACCCCCTTGGTCACAGAAGGTCACTTACAGCAGGTTGCTCAGAGAACGTCCAGTCAGGTGTGAAATATCTGCAGAAATGGAGACACCACACTCTCTGGACAACCTGCATGTTCAAACACTCTTATAGTAAAACGGGGTTTTTATTACATTTAAATGAAATTTCTCTCTTGTCCACATTACCATACAACCCTTCCTTGCCATCCTGTTCCACCACTTCTTCACTCTCCCATGCCAATCCTGCTATACAACTCTTCACCAGGTTGACCAGCCTGTTGACAAAGCTTCTTTGTCCCACTTGATCAGCTCTTTCTGCCAGTTCTTGATGCTAAAAGAGAGCCCCACAATGATACAAGCTGAATATCTGCTGTTGGTGTTATCTGCACCACCAGATGTTGACACACTGAGTCTGTTTTTTTCTCCTCAAGTCCTTCCCCATCACTGGCAGGGTTGAAGACAAAACCAATTTATTACACTGTGGCTTTCCCTGGGTGTAAACTGGTGGGACACAGCGCTTCACCTGAGTCTAGTGAGGCTTAGTAGGAGACCTGGGTGGTGTCCAGTGTGAAAGGGCAGCTGCAGTGGCAGAATGCTCCTTGTGTTGTTCTTTTGCATGATATGAAATAAACAATCTCAGGAACTCTGGCAAGACAGTCACTGAGTTTGGGAGCCTTTTTTCTCTTGTCATTTCGCCTGCTGAAGAGAATCTACTGCAAAACAACCAATGTCAATACCCATAGCTCTTGAATTTTCCAAGGCAGCCTCTTCTCCATCTGGCACTGCCTCATGCTGCTTGCTTTGAGATCTCATGAAACCAGACTTGCAGGGGGTGTGATTGTTCCTTGAGATGCAACACCAGGGAGGGCACCATCCCCTCCTGTACTTGCTGCATATTCCTTGTTCCCTTAGTTCTTTGCTCCATTTAGTGATGTGAAAGGTAGGAATGGAAGTGCTTTGAACAAGTCCCAGGGGCCTCAGAACAGAAAAAGGAATATATCTGAGGAAAGGGAGAGTATCTGAGAAGAGAGGAGCTATCAGCATGAGAGACCTCAAGCTGAGTGACTGAGGGTTGACATTCCTTCTATTTATTTATAAAATTTGTAACTGTGAAAATTAGCCTTAGAAGCTGTAGCCCCATTACTGTTAGTTTTATCATCCTTCTAAGACATACCCTGAGGCATTCCTAAAGATTGAATCCTACTGTACTTTGCAATAAGCCCAAAATTGATTATGCTATGGAGCTTTAATATGGGTTCAGAAATGGAATCCAGAGTAAATACACTCAGAATTTTGCTAGCAACCCAAATTTAAAACTGGTTTTCTGAACCTACCAGGATTATTCCTTCTCAGCTCATTATTTAATTTGAACTGGCCACCCTGAGAGGTGCAGTGTGTCTAGGCTAACTGCTTGCTGGGCTTCTCTGAAGAAGTTTATCCTGTACACTTCACCTGTAAATTTGTAAGGATGAGATTAGATCCTAGCATTATTCATTAGAGGACAGATTTAGATTTAGGTTCCACCTATTGCTTTCTTTGGTAAAGTCTGTCAACAATCTCATCACACACTAATTTGATTTCTTTCATTTCTGAAAAACAAGCATATTAAACAATATTCAAGGGAAAAATTAATTTGGTGGTGGTGGTCATTTGTCATTATATTTCTCAATTTTAAAATATAGCCCATGTAACCTCCTAGACTTCCTTTTGCTTTTCCGTTCACATATTTGCTGAAAACCTATCCTTTCTAAAAGAAGTTTGTTCATTTTGCTCAAAAATTGAGGAATTAGGTGTTGGGCTCATTCTCTTTCATTAGAAAGGTTCCCCTTTCCTTTCCTCAGGTGCTAAGGACCATGTTATCTCCTTTGATATGCAGGTGGCTCCTGCTGACTGTGGCTAATTCCAGAGATTAAAGTGGGCTAACTTGTAGACCCGAGAGAAACTGAAGTTTCTTAAAGCATACCATTTGCTGCCTAGGACACATCCTAAACAAGCAAGTCCTATGACATTGACACAAGCAAAAGGAAATTTGTTCAGAAATTACAGAATTAGCACTGTTTTCTGACCATTTTAAATCCTGGATTTGTTTCTGGATCATAAGTCTCTACAGAAAAAATTGCTTATGAGATTCAGACTCCTGAGTTGGTTTGAGGTGAAAAGTTTTTGATTCATAACGTATTTTTATTCAAAATTACTCCTCATGAAACAGTGCTATTGTCTCTGTGTGGTCTTCAGGGAAAAAATAATTTGTTTCATATTGCCCACTGGAAAAGAACTCTCTTTCTTGCTCTCTCTTTTTCTCTCTCTTCTCATCAATAGCTACAAAATTGGTTAATTTCCTCAGAGCCACTACACCACTGGGTCTGCTCCATTAAGAAATCATACACAAGGATTGTGTGTTTCTATGGCTAATGTGCTAATTCTGGTGGTCTCCTTTCACATATTCTTACCAAATGTTATGACACTGTATTTTTGTTTTCTATGACCAAGTAAGTGGAACAAATACAAGATACAGAGACAAAAAATTGTCAAGCCAAATTGGAGAGAGGTACAATGAAAGAGCAAAATTATTTCGTGGTTTGAGCTCTTCCTTACTCATCTCCACTGTAAAAGGGCACGATACCTTTGACTCAGAATATTTGCAGCTGCACATAGGTCAAGATGCAGCAAAAGTCGTGTGGGAAGGCAAGGCATAGATCATGAGGTGTACACAAACAAAAACCCTTTACCTTAAGCTTCTTTAGCAAGAATATTTTATTTGGATCAGGTTTTGAATCAACTGTCAAGTTAAATTGAAAGAAAAGGGAATATTTGGTAAATGTTTTAAGACCTGTTCCTGCTAACACTGACCTTGGTCAAAATCTAGAAGTGCATGCTTATTGTTATACAATAAACTTAAATTTTAACATTAGCCTTTCTCACCTTTTATCTGCACTTTCATTGCTCCAGGGAGACCTTGCATGTAAACTACCTAATTTTTGCTCTGGCACTGGGAGGTACCTACCTCTGCATACAATAGCTCTCTGCAAAGCTTGGATATACATACAAAAATGTTTATCCCCATTTGAAAACACCACTTAGAGCTGTTGGAAACAGGAGTAGATGATGTGATCATTAAAACCTGACGGTTTCATGTCTGTTAAGGGAGTTTTTGTTACTGCTGTAAAGGAGGGTTGACTGCAGAGCTTCTGGCAGGAAGGGCTTGGTGGTGTGAGCAAATGGAGACCAAAATGTAAAATCATTGTCATCTGTTTTGTATGGAGGAAGAACTTGGATTTGGAGGGCAGAAGTGCTCCTTGTAAACTTTGTTGGATAATGCTTGTTGGATAGAGAAACAAAACTGTGTGGAGGTGAGGGATCAGTGATGTGCTGGGACACTCAAGAATGGGGATGACATTCTCTAGGACAAGTCTCTCCTGGTTTCTTTCATACAGACCCACTTTAACTTTCAAAAAAATCCAGTTACAACCCCTTGCAGTGATTCTGTAGCTTGATGGTGTTTATACCTGTTACCAAAGTGGACAGTCTTCCACTTTTCCCCACTGTCCTTGATATGTTTTTGTGGGCATCTCCAAGGACTGTCAACATCTTCTTTAGCATTAAAGAGATTTCTTGATTTTGAAAGAGAGGATTTTACTGCTAAGAACTTTGATTCTCATTCTCATTTGTAACCTGACATATTTCCCTTCCCCTTATTTGCTTTGAAGTGGGAAAACAAAACTGATGAAAAAGCCTGTGTTAGAATGACATCATCCCCCCCACCCCATATATCTTATTGCAATACATCAGAGTATTTATGAGGTCTTTATTAGACAGGACAAATTTATTTTTCATTTGTGCTAAATTGTTTATGCCCTTTTAAAGTGCACTGTATCCTCAGCATTGGGATTTCGGTTATCTGCCTGACAATGATGAAGTGTTATGTTCTAACAAGTGCATTAAGATCTTGTCCTGGTGCATATTCTGTGCTATTTGTGAAATGACAGTGATAAGGAGAGACAGACAGACATGGAATGGATAAGGTGTGCATATATCTTTATTTTTAGTAAACTCAAGCCAGGTCAAGTTGGTTGTGACCATTGATTATTGTCTTCTTTGAAAAACCAGAATCCCCAAAGGAGTTTCCTCCCGTTTAGATGATTAAATTGGGGTCATATTTGCAAAAGAACTCATTGTCAATTTACAAATTGTGCTTACGAAGATCTGCTTGCTTATTTTGGTGCCTGGGTGACAGCTGATTGATCCAATGAGAGGGCTGCTACCAGCCCTATTTATAATAAAGTTATTACTTTACTAGCAAGGAGCTTCTAATTAGTATGCAGAGTCTGGAGTGAATTCATTCATGTTAGGCATGCTGGTCATGTTCCTGGGTTTGTGTGTTCTGGCTAGCCTCTGGCTAGCCTGGGAATGCAGGAGGTGCCTTGGCAGCATGCTGCAGCCTTTCCAAGGGAATATGTAGGAGTAATTAGAGGAAAGCCTCTGACTGCACCAGCAGGATCTGTGCCATTCCAAGCTTCTCATGCCTGATGAAAAGTCACTCACCACAGAGGCCAAGAGCTCAGCAAAGGGCTGGGGGATGCCTTCCTGGGCAGGAAGGGACAGCACAACCCTGCCTGCTCCTTAAAGCAGAGGCCAGCCATGGCAGGGGAGCTCCTTGGGAAGGGGCAGGGCTGTATCCGAGCTCCCCAGTCTCGAGTGGCCTCACACAACACAGTGGGGGGGGGGGAACAGTGCTGTGTGCCAGTTTTGCAGTATCAGCCCTGCTAAAGCTGCTCATGAATATTTCTTCCTCTGGGAGGTAGAGGAAAACCTCTGTGCCTCCTAGAGGAATTTCCACTTTGTCTCCCTCAGGAAAACGAGCCCTTTAACTCAGGGACAAGGATGGCAGCAAAATGAGTCTGTGAACTGTAGTCCTGTGGCCACTTGAAGTTCTCAGCTTAGCTGGTCTTGATGGATGGATCAGATCTGATTTAAAATAAGAGAATAAGTAGCTATTGATGTTTCTCAGCTATATTTTTTTTTCTCTCAAACCTTCCAAGAAACAAGGTTATTTTGAATCTTTTCTCCATGTTAATGAATACAGCCTCAGGATTTTTTCTCACCCAGTTCCACACTTTGCCTTGTCATCATATTAGAGAGTGGCACAGCATGGAGAAGAAGTAGAAGAAATCTCACTGTATGAAGAACACGACAGGAGAATGACACAGGCTAGAAAATGTCTATCAAATCAGCTCGTTGTCACGGGGGGAAGGGACACACATGGCAATTAATCTGGGGAAAAATAGACGTGATTTCCCCCTTTGATAGAATGTTTGTATTTTGGGTTTTTTCAGCAAGCACTCCATGGTTGCAGAGACTTTTGTTTGCATTTACAGCAGAGGAAGGAGGAGAAGAGTGGAGGCCATTGTGTTTAAAACTCAGCTGACTAGCAAATACAGCTATTGATCAGATACTAATTTTATTGCTAGATTTTGCCCTTTCCTTCTCTGTGTGTGATTTGCCCTGGAAATGAGCCAAAAGAAGCCTCCTGACCAGCTGATAACACAGTGTCATGCACACCCACGTCACTTTCCCTGGACCCATGTTACAGGGTCTGTGCTACTCATGATGCTGCAGGTAGAAAGAGTCAACCCTATCTTGCCTTCCCAGCTCTTGTGGCCAAACTACAAAGGGAAAACAGCAGCAAAACGGGGGAGGTCTCTTTCGAAAAACTCACCAGAGCTCCAGATTTTTTTAGCTGTCTGCCTGGTGGAGACTTAATGCCAGCTTGTGATTACGTAGGGTATTGTATTTATGGCAAAGTGACATATGAAGCAGGACTTGACACCTCTAAGGTTGTCAGGAAGATAACTGAGATCCTTAAGAGCTCTGTTGGCTGAACTGTGGAGTCATCATCCTCCCGATTACCTGTGGAGAGCTGGGATGGGGATCTGATGCCCTGGAGAGGACACCTCGTGTCTCACCACGCTGGAGTCTGGAGATTCTGCCTTTAAGCTGCCTTGGCAGAATCTCATGTGGCCAGAGCATAATTGAAAAATTTGGTTCCAGGGCAAATTTGAAAATTAAACAAGGACTTGAGGGAGTGGCCCCTATGGAAACCATGTCAACGAACAAACAGCATCAGAGGATTTCAGTGATGTTTGTATAAGGAGGAAAATGTTTGCTTGATTCTTGTGGGCTTTAACTGTCTGTCATCCTTCTAGAGAAAAGCAACAGAAACTAATTGAAAGAAACCAAAACCAAATAGAGGTGTGATAAGTTATTTGAAATTTGAAATTCGAGTTATATGGCACAGTTTTGATAGGCTACATCATGTCACATGGAAGATTTCTGTTTATTACTGGAGCAGTGCAATTTTTAGAAGATAATATTCATTGCAGACATTTTAATTTGCCCACTGAGAACTTGTTGTTGGAAGAGAAGTATGTTAAAATGAGCAAAAGTGGTAGATTTCTTTTCTAAGATTTCTAATTTCTTTTTAACTCAAGCTACTAGAAAAGCTTTGTGGTGATTCAGTTAAAAGAATTAAAGACAGTTTTTTCCTGGATGCAGTTCCTTTAGAGGGACCACACAAACACCACGTTCCCAAGGGAGTCACACAACAGTCTGTTGTTTGCCAAACTTCCAAGCCCTTTTCAGACTCTAAGCATCAATTGTCTCAGATATTTCTCAGGGTGCTACCATCAGCAGTTCTGTGTCCATCTCTGAGGTTTTCTTTCTGTTTCTTTCTTGCTTTTCTCTCTGTATTTGTACCTTTTTCTTTCTCTCATGCATCTGTGTACATAGAGCCACAGACCCCTCTCTTAAAACTACACCCAGCACACCCCATCCTTCCATTCAACTGAGGCTCCTTACAAGCTCCATACATTTTCATGTGGGCCTTGACGTGAGCCCATGCTTTGGATGGAGCTTCAGCAAGTTAATTTAATAAAAGAGCTGATGGCTTCTCACACCTTAAATGAAGGGTAGATGCTTCACCCAAATATGTTTAATCCAACAGAATGCCATTGCAAGTTTAAATACATTTTCTGATGCTTTAGCTGTAACATTGAAGAGGGAGATTACCTCTCATTCCCTGGAAGTGCAGTGTCTGGGACAAGGGGACCTTGGTCCTGCTTCGAGTACACAGCTGCTGTTTGTACCACTGCACAATGTGAATGGTGATAATGCATTCTGAAATGTTTTTCCAGGTAGAGACTGGAACATGCAGTCCTTTCAAAGGAGAAAGCTTTTATGGCTCTACTTCATGCCTATTCTCCATGAGCCTGAACTCAGAAGGCAGATGGAAAAATGTCAGAAATTCCCAACAGAGAAAACCTTACATGAAGAAGAGCAAAATATTAAAGAGGCAGTGGTAGAAGTTTCATAGCAGGCGCCTCCATTTCCACTCAGGCAACACTGAGGGCTGATCCTCACCCCAAATTCCAGCTGCAGCTTCTCCTAGTCCTCTTTGAACAGATCACTTGCAACTCTGTGCTGCCTTTGCATGGCCGTGCATCACTGAGCTACCGTGAGCATTTTCCAGGATTAACTCTGCTCTGCTCCTCAATTGGTTTCAACGGGTTTAGCAAGCCTTTTTTTAGCCAGCGTGGAGAAGCTAATGCTCTTACTTCTCAAGCTTTTTAAAAAGTGCACGAAGCCAGATCATCCCCTCCCAGTTTTGCCACAGAAGGGATGTAGCTAGCTGAAAGCCTCCAAAGATAGTTTGAAGTCTTTTCGAGGAAAGGGAATGGGGCTTAAGAGACCTCAGCCCTCAGCCTCCTTGTCCTCAACCCTGCAGTGTAGGGGAAGGCTTCTGTCAAATCCCAGAGAATTGCACAGGACTGCCCCATTCCCTGGAAATGTGGGGGCAAATAGGTCAGAAAATGCACGATTCACAGTGAAAGAAATTTCCTGTGTGGACAGCATGAATTCAAGACATTTAGGAAGATGTTCCCAAGAGCAGAGTGTAAGTCACCATCTAACAGAGATCTGAACTTCCTGGTAGCTTGTGTGAATGACAGGCTGGGTTGTGACTGGCATGAGTTGTTCATGCTGGGCTCTGTGCAGAAGGAAAAGTCTCCAGCTATGTAGACTGCAATATTTTACTGTACTAAGGTAATGGACAACATTCAGCATTTTTCTGCTCCTGCCTCTCTCAGGTGCCCACTTGAAGATGGGGAGAGAGAGGAGAAGGCCCTGGAATTGCAGCAGGCACTGGTGTGGGGAATGCCTGAGAGACACATTCCTGTTCTACACCAAGGCTGTGTGTTCCTTCCAGTAGAGTGGGACAGAGAGAAGGCCTCCTGGATCCTGTTCCAGTGCTTTATTCATGGATAAGGTGGAGTTATTTGTTTGGATGGCTTCAGTGAAACTGTTACTAAACACATTTTATTTCTTAAGAGTGGAAAGAAGTCGGGCACAATTCTGCTAGACACAGTGCAAGGACCTTTAGGATTTGCTCTGAAAAGCTCATGAGATAAATGAGGTTCATGTGAGGATGGGGTGCTTCTTTTTTTGATTTTAAAGTTTTTTGAGTGTGTTCTAAGGCCCTTGAAGAGTAAGAGGTAATGTGTGTCCCCTCACAGGAGACAGAGCAAAAGCACATTCAGAGGGAAACAATTTTGTTTTCAAAGCCGTATTCCTTACCAGGAGCACTACTGAACTGAGTGATACAAAAACTTCTGCAGGAGAGAGGGGGAATCACAACTGGCTGTGGCCAGTCATCAGTAGAAATGGTTTTCTGATGTCATCTTGACTTCTATGTAATTTTAACTGTCACTAAGATTGGGAGGAAGACTGGATGACTCATCACACCTCTTTACCCCTTTTTAGGCCAAAAACCTTAATGGCTAGTTTAAGAGTTTAGTAATGACTGGTTATATAACCTTGTTAAGTACATAGCAGAGCTATGGAAAATGACTTTTCCTTTTGGCTTTCCACTGACTCAGAGATTTTGTGTTTGTCAAATCAGGCTATTACAAAGCAGCAATGGAAGAACTAATGTAAACTAATTTGGAACCACTGGAGCACCTGGTCTTCCTGTTTTCATGCTGCAGGCTGGTCACACCAAGCTCTCTGTGCTGCCCTTTCTAGGGGGAGTAGGATTGTGTTTTCATGAGTGCTAGGTTAATCTCAGATGGAGGCTTGAATCCATGTGAAGAGCCCAACATGTGTACAGAATCTGATTGGTCTGCAAAATGAAAAGGGCAGAATTCTCCAGATGCAATTTTGTTAGAAAACATCCACTGAAAGCACTTATTTTTTTAGTCTGGACTAGAAAAAAATTTAAAATATTCCCCTATTTAATAATTTTTGTTCTTTGTGTGTTTGGAGATTGTGGCTTCTTGACATTCAAGGGTAGGTTTATCTTTTCCATTATTCCAACAGGAGGAAGAGTGAGTCACGAGTTGAATGAAACTTTTCTGCAAAGCCCAAAGGGCTCAAAGAATTCAGTTGAAGTCCAGGTATTTGGGCTTAGGATTGTAGAAGGGTTTGCAGGAAGGTTTGCTATTTCAGGATTATTCCAGGCTGCAACATTTCAGAAAGGACCAATACTGAGTGCAGAGCAGCTTTCAATCTGGAAGTCCATTGTCAGAATTTTGTCTGTCTGAGTACAAGGGATGCTGAAGAAAAACTGATGTGATCTTCTGCATGTGAAACTGCCTCAGGCCTTCCTGCTCCAGAGCAGAGTCTCATGGATAGAGGTACACATTCCCCCTATGCACTATGAGCTTCTGAGTATTGTCTTTAAAGCAGGCATACACAGACATACACACACAAACACATGCATAAAATATTCTTGCCATACACCCAGAAGAAAAAATTCATATCTTATTAACTGACAAAAGATTAAATAGCCTCACTGGAAAGTCCAGAGTCCTCCACCTGGCTGTAAGTAACTGCTTGGTACCAAGGGAAGTGATCCATTTGTCCCACACCTGAGGATCATCCTTTCCCTGCAGCCCAACCGCTGCCTGCTCCATCGCTGCTGGGGTCCCCTCCTTGCACAGATTAACTCCTTGAGCACTGTGTGACAAGACCAGCACACAAATGAGAGAGGGAGAGGTGTTAGAAGCACAGGTTTTGTTCACCTACATGTAGAATTCCTGGCAAAACTATGGAACTTAGGCTAGAGACTTTCCGTGACATTTTCTGCCCCAGTACTGCCAGCAGCAGGGGATGTGCTGTAGCTGCTACCAGCAGCAGTGGCAGCCCCCAAATATTTATTGGGCCATTTAGCACTTCAAAGAGGTTCTGCTCTGCACAGTGGAAGTTGGAAGCCCCATAGTTTCAATGTTCATTTTTTTTTTTCCATGGTTAGTACCTTAGAAAATTTCTCAAGCTGCTTCCCAATCAAAGCAGAGACACCTTCCCTTGTATGGGTGGCTCATGAAAGATCCACAGCATCCCCAGCAGCACTGGGGTATAGAGGAGAGTATGGCTGGAGGAAATCTGGATTTCCCCTCATTTTCATTTTGAGACTGAAATTGAAACAATTGTATTCATGAAAATGAATGTGCTCATCATGAATATTTCAGCTTTTTCTTCCCCCTCATTTATTATTAATATCAGGGCACAATTTCATTTTCCTATATAGCAAAAAGAAATCAGAGTTTAAATAAAATTAATTGTCAAGGTTTAAATAAATTTAATTGCCTGTTAGAAAGTGATAGAGGCAAGGAATTCTCTGCCCCTCTCTCAGTTGTCTCAGCCTCAAACAGGATGATGCTTTAGGTCCTCCCTGGCACAGTAATTCTGGTAAGGGTGTATTAAGAAAGGTATTTCCCACCCCACGTTTTCACTATTTCCATGTAACTAAGACTAAAAAGTGTTCCATACTTTTAATTAAACTCTTTTCTTTCAGTCAGCATCTTAGTTTTGCATTGTCAGTGTTTTCTGAGCTGTTTCCTTCCACTTCCAGTAAATTTAAAAATGAAGGTGGCTTATGTGGGGATCATTCATCCATACATGTAATCCACAGCAAAGAACTGTTTGGGAAAATACCTGGCGTAACTTCATCATAGAAATTACAAGGACAAAATTTGGTCCAGCTTTCATTTTTTTTTTCTAAATTTGCCATTTTTTGAGAAGGCAAAGTAACTTAGCAGTAAAAATACATTTGTTGTTTGCTCTCCTGCATTCAGCAATATTTGCATATATAGTGGCAGGTTTGTCATCTATCTTTGGCTAAAAAGTACTGTGAATTTTGTGTGCAAGGTATTTTTCACTGAGGTGCAGTGGCTATGAGTCCAGGCAGGCGCCTTTATTTTTCTGTCTTGCACCAAGGTAAATCTGGAGGGTTTTGTTCCCCCAAATCACCTCTGGATTTAGATGAGCACAGCTGAATATTGAATCTGCCACACCGTCTTCTCAGCACAAAGGCTCTGAAATGGATTTGTGAGTCTTAAATCAGTCCCTGGGGCATCCTAGTCCACACTGTAAAACCACCGTATGTAAATTGTCACTGTTAAATAAGTTGCTCAGGTGGGAGGGAGAACAGGATGGGAATTGGAAGTTGCTGGTGTAGCCCATGCTGAGTTTCAGACAGGGCTGCCCTTCCAGTTCAGAAGCCTCTGAAATGCAGGGGAGGAAATGGTATGGCTGCCATATGGACTGTGTGTGCCAGATGGGGAGGTTGCCTCCGTTACTCCCACATTCTGCAGAAAAACAGAAATAAAAAATGGAACTTAAAACCCGAGCCCCTTTCCATTCAGACACAGAAAGAGGAGCACAGGCCCTCCTTCCAGAGTATTTGTCTAATAATTCATTAGCTGGTGTCCCCCCTTTTTCATCTCTTCAGGGAAGTCTGCTCAGAATTTATTGCTGAGACATTAATGAATTTTTAAGCTGTCAGGGAGCAACGTAAATAAGTAGTACCCCGGACTGTTACACAGCCATTATCAGGTCAAAATGAATGCACAGGGACTGTTCCTTCAAGCAAAGAGTAAATCTTAACATGGAGTTACAAGGCACTGAGTCCCTCACAGGAATCCCTGCATGGCCCTGTTCAGTGAGGCTCCAGCTGTTTCCTCAACCCTTCTCCCCTCTGGGGGCTGAAACAGTGTTCCCCAAGGAGAATATTTTGATTTTCAAGCTAGGCCCCAACAATAGCATTTTGTGGCTTTATTGTGACAGAAGAAAAAGCATAATGAAAACACTAAAGCACCCTTGGCCTTGGCTTTTCCTTCCACTGACCAGTCAGGCAAGGTTTAATTATATGGCTGTAAGTATTTCTATTAATTTTAAAATAACTGCTTACTGCCTTTATAAACAGGAAAAAAAGAAGCAGCAGATTTTATGATGGAGCAGTTCTAGGAAATCTTGTCTCCTGTGCTAGGACTTGATTTGTTCAGCACAAGGGGATTATTTGTTTGCTTTTAACTCTACAGAGGAGAAAAGACCCTTTCCTGTTGCAAAACAGATAATCGTGCATGAAAACCAGACATGTTAAATACCACAAGCAAGGATTCACATGCCCTGGTGCCTCAGGTCCAAAAAAAGGAGTCACATTAACGTCAATGTGCTTTGGATCATTAGCTCTTAAGCCTCTAATGATATTCCCTAATGACTCTGCTGTTCTTCCTCCTCCATCAGACTCTCTCCAACCTGCAGAAGGTGTGCTGACTTTTCAGGGTTTTGCTGTAGGAGAGCCTTGAAAAGACACGTGAGTATCCCAGTAATATATGAGGCTTTACCTGTTGGGCATCCAGAATGTAATTTACAGGAGGCTGTATCCACAATATTCATTACATGAAGGCTCAAGTTCTTACTCATTTTTTATTTCATTCATTTATTCTCTACAGGAATGAGAATAAAAAGGAACACCTGTCCCACGATTAAGACAACTTGCCATTAATTTAAAACTGCAATATAGATACTGATTACAGAATTGTCTCCTCCCTCCTCTCCTCACACACACATTTCTATATACTAACCAAAAGTAAGCACTTTCCCCAGGTCAGGTCCAAGGCTGTGGCAGACCAGCATCATGATATTACCTTCAGCTTTCCCTGTAGGAGGCTTTGCATCCATGTGCTTTGCTCTGCATGGATAGAAAGCTCCCTTCTCTGCAAAGCCACAGTGTACTCTGACTTTGTTTTCAGTCTGTCACCACAGTTTATTTTGCTTTCCAAAACTAAAGGTGAGCAGCCCCACTATGGCAATTAAGAGTTAATCCTGCCCATGTCCTCAGGCATGGGAACAGCCCAAGGGTTTCTTAGTCAGCCACTCTTTTCTGCTTCTCTGCCTCTCAGAGAAGTTCTTCTCAATTTAAGAGGCAGCAGAACTTGACCATCCAGGCTGGCTGTAATTGCAAAAACATAGGGAAAATTTGTAAGACACATGCAGAATGAAGGAAGTGGTACTTTCCATCAAAGTTGTGCAGTAGGGAGCCCTCAAGATGTTCAGAGGGTTTATAGGTTAGCTTGCTGTTTTCTAGATCCTAGCATACTGTCCTACCAATAAATAGTACAGAGGCTGCCAGACCTTTCATAATTGGGCTTAATCTCTGGCCTCACCACTCGCCCATCTGATCTCTTCTTGGGTTTTTGTCATGCAAAGAGCACCAGAAAGACCACAATTATTTTGGTAGGTAGATCTATCTTGCTGCCTTTTGACAATGCTGCTGCTCATTGTTAGAGAGCCTGGGAACAAAACTTTCTCAGCCCGTGTCTTGGAGAAAGCAGCACGGCAGCACCAAGGGAATCCTCCCTCTCCTCACGCTGATGGAAAAGGCACAAGGAAATTCTTCACAGGGAAAAACCGGGAGGAGAACACTGATGAGTGGGCAGACACATTTTTGCTGACTGACTGGGGAGAAATGCAGCATCCCCTGTGCAGCCAGCGCCCGCAGCCAGGCCAGTCACCTTGGGGTGTTTTGGCTCTTTGGCTCCAGCCAGCTCCGGCACCTGGAGCGCGGCGGTGCCTGAGCCCGCTGCGCCAGAGGCGGCTGCAATCCATGGGATGAATTGCCCTCTAGAGGTTCTTTGCTCTCTCTCCGCTGAACGTCCTGGAAGTCGGGACACTACCATGGACGGGAGCCTTTAAAGAGCCATTAAACAGCCACAGTTCAGCGAGGTGACTGCTCCATAAATGCCCAGAACTCCCCTTCCTAAGAGGGAATTCACCCCTCTAAGATCATCTGTCCTCCCTCTCCGTCGCCTTGGTTGGGCACGGCAGGAATCATTGTGCAATCAATATTATTAATACAGCAAACCAGCACTGGCTCTAAATATGCACAGACCAAGCAAACAAATCGAAACAGCAAAAGAGGTCTTCGTGGTAGCGCAGCTTCAAAGCTGAGGTTGTAATCACACAGAAGCTAAGGAATGCAAATGTGTGGTAATCAGAGTATTGTAACTCATCCATCCAAATGTTAATAGTATTTTCTCACCATATATTACATTAGCATTAATGGCTTAGGTTCAAATTCTGTGCTGTTTTCTACAATTATGACTCATTTTTCAGCTAAGGGGACTATCCATGGTAATAAGCATAGCAGCAGCAGGATTTTTAAAGGCTTATGTGAGCACACTCTGTGTGTGTGATTCTCCCTGTAATAAATTCTGAAACCCTCTGGCCAAAGCCAACAAAATGCAAAAGCACAAAATGATTGCTTAGGTGATTCAGTTCCTACAGGTCTGTGAAAATAGGGAATTGTGAAGAGAAGAGAGCTGCCACTGGACAGGATACCATGCTGCAGGATGTGCTCAGCCACTGCTGGACACTGGAGATCTCCTACCAGAGACAGCACTTTCTAAACCAAGTGAGAAACTCCTCATCTCTCAGCTGTCCATGCATTTTGCTCCTTTCAGTGCCAATGTCCACAGAACTGCTTGTTCTATGTCTGAATGGTGTCTTAAAGCAAGTGAGAGGACACCCTTCAACAAGTATTCTAGTGTGCCATATTCTGCAACTGTCCTAAAAGAAAGATAAAATAAACATCTAGGTTGCTCTTGGTGTACAACCTGGCTGCTGCCCTCCCAAACAGAAAAGCCCATCACAGAGACACAGGGCTCTGGTGCACCCAGGCTCCTGCACTCATGCTCTTCTCTGAATAATAACAACAACAGCAGCAGCCACAGCACCAATGCCAGGATAAAATCCATTCATATGGAAAGCAGCAGCAGGCAAGACAACCCCTTTACCCTGCATCATGCAGGTAATCTTGTTTCATCATGCTTTCCCCACCTGCTCTGGGTCTTCCTCAGGTATGCACAAGGTGCATGCCAAGAGTAAATTCTTAGGCCAGTATGAATTCTGTTCCCTGAAAACACCACAACGAATATCAAAGGATTTTATTATAAGGGTTGCTCAGACTTGTTTTTCCTAACCTAAAAAAAGGAGCACAGAATAAAAGCATGATTGATTCTGTGTCACAACTACAGTGATTATTAAGGTGTTATAAGCCAGAGAGAATTGCCTTTATTTTATTAGAAACAGTCCTAGAAATTAAGTTTATTTCTATCTTGATAAAATCAAGTCTGTCTCCCATCCGTCTCCTCCTCCTACATAACACTCAGGCGTGGTTGTGCAAGCTAGTTTGGTTGATGCTTGCTCCTAATTCCCTGCTGCACTTTGCATATGTAAATCCCCAATCACTCAGAGCAAACAGCACAAAGCAGGGAATATCCCCGTGTGGTGTGGATGTTTCAGTATCTTCACTTCAGAAGTGGCTAAAAGGAAGTATGGCAAGAAGGAGTGGTGTGGCTTGTCCCTGAGCCAGCTGATGATGGAACCAAAACAAGAGCATAGGAATTCCCATGCTGGGAACCTTAGACTGGGCTGGAGCCCTCCTTTATCACTCTCATCTGAACCCTCTGGAGGATGACCCAGCCCTTGTGGGCTCTGCATATGCTCACTAAAACCAGTCCCACTCTGGTTTTGGCATTCATGGTTTTTTTTCTCAATGACATTGAACTTTGAGCTGAACTTCACCTGTTCTTTTCCCTAATCATCAGCTTCCCTTTGCTTATATTCTTAAGCAGGGATGAGTGGATGGCAGGTCGCTGGGTTAATCTGCATCTAATCCTCAGCACAGTCACGATGAGGAGCAGAAACCGTGTTTAGCTCCCTGCTGTGAGCAGCTCTCCTGCCTGCTGGGGGTGGGAAATCCAGCAGGTTGATGCACTTCCACTGCTTTTCCACTACAGAGCCTGTAACAACACTGTTTCAGCTCTGAATGGGACCATTTTTCTGCCCTAGAGAGGAACAAGCCTTCACAGTCTTTTGTGAGCAGACAAGAATGTTTTCTTCTTGAATTTTTAGTCAGCTGTAGCCCAAGAAACACTTTTTGTCCTGCTGTTTTTCAGAGCATTTGGGGAAGAGAACAGGGTAGGCAACCCTGCTCATCAGACTCACTCTCTGTTCTCTGATCTCAGGCCTGTATTCTTTCCACCCTGAGTCAGTGCTGCTGGAGTGGCCCAGTTTTGCCTCCCCTCACCCCCTGCTTTCTCAGTGACAAGGAGGATGACGAGGATGACGGTGCGGCGGCAATGCTCTGCCGCGGGACATTTCCTTTGTGTAAGCCTTCTTTTGTATTTTGACATTTGTGAATGTTCTCATCCTCTAACACGCAGGCAGAGCCTAAATTTCAAAGGTAATCACTGCCTGCAGTGACAGCGTCAGACGAATACGGGTCCTGTGTTTTATCCATTCAGGCCCACAGGTAAATAACATGGGGGTGGCAGGAATGACAGACACACGACCCAGGCTTCATTTTTAGCCTGCTTTCCAAAGGAGAGGAGCTTCCTGCAATTCTGTGTGAATTCATTCAACCTTCCCTTAATTTCAGAGCCTATTAGCAGATTTCCACTGAATTTGAGAGAGAGATGTCCCAAATATAATTAGGTCTCTGAGTCTTTTTGGATTAGACAACTAAAGAGAGACTTTGCAAATTCTCCAGTGAGGGAGAGGCCTCTGTATGAATCCATCTGTCACAGACATTAACAAATCCACAGGGTTTTGCTTTCTCTTGAGACCCAAACTGATGGAAAACCAGACTTCTTTAGGTCACTCACTCCCAAAACAAACTTATGCTCTAAGTTCATGAGGATCCACTCCCATGAACATTTATACAACTGAGTGGGTTTGTTCTCACAGTCAATCCTACCCCTGGGCAAGGGGCAAGGAATGCCAAGACATGCTGCTTCTCTTGTGGAGGCACTGGCTTGCATGGCTTCTTTATCTGGGGAAACTCCAGCCTGGAGAGTTGCAGTTCTCAGGCTGCTGCAGAAAAGGAAAGATGATACATGTTTTTGCCAGCTCTTGGAGGGGCAGGGAGCAGAATCACCTCAGTATTGGATGAACTTTTTTTTTAAAAAAAGAAAAGGTGAATTCACTAATTCACTGAAGGTGGCCAGGGAAACATAGAAATGATTAAAAAAACTCCCTGAGGTCAATAACCAGTCTGCTTTTGGAGAGACACAAGGGTTCAGGGGGCGTAAGTTTAATTAAACCAGCCAAAAACTGAAGGGAAAATTAGAAACCATTTCCAACAATGCTTTACAAAAGCTTCCCATTGAAACAGACACATTAATTGAATAGGAGCTGAGTAGTACTTTGATACATGAGCCCCAGCCCAGGGTGCCTCTTGCTGCAGAGAGCAGCATTGTGAGGTTTCATTCAGAAGCAGCAATCTCTCACCGTTATCCTTTCCTCGTTGGCAAACATCAGCTGCCTCCCTCCTTTTTTTTTTTTTTTTCTCTCTCTTCAATTAAATGTTTAATTAAAGTACCATGACTCTCTTTCATTTGGAAAAGTAATTGAAGACACTACCGTGTAAAAAAAAAGGCTGAGAAGCGAGCTGGAGTAGACAGAGCATAGAGCACCATCAAGACCTACAAAAATGTAGCCCTTAATTTGCCTTGGTGCCACATCGAATCGAGGCGATGCTGAGGTGATACAGCTGCAAGAACATCTGGAAGGGGCTGATAAAGATGGGTTGGGTCTGAAGTAAGCACTGAGTGCAGCTTGCTATTTTTTTTTTTAATTTTTTTTTTTTTTTTTTTTTTTTTTTTTTTTTTTTTTTTTTTTTTTTTTTTTTTTTTTTTTTTGCGTCCTGAATGGTCAGCTCAGCACAGCTGGGAGAGAAAAGCAATGTTCACAAAGATACATTTTCTGCTAAGTTTCCATGCAGTGATTCACGAGAGCTTGTTCAGTTGCTTGATAAGCAGGCTGGTGCCTAATAAGGATTTTCTGCTGTATCTTGTAGATCAGTCTTTGTCAGGTTACATGGTGGCTCATCACCCTGACACCTTCCAGGGCCAGGGAACACCTCTGCTCTGGCTCTTTTCCCCCATATCTTTAAGAAACCTTAGCAGAAATCTGTGGTTACACAGATTATCTGGGCAGCCCATTTCCAGCTAGTGGATTGAAGATGCCCTGGTTAACTCTGACAGTTTGGTTTTCTCAAACAGGCTTAAAAGCAGAACACGAGTTCCTGATTTTCTATAACTGGTGGAATTCCACAGAGTTTGAGCTTTTTATGCCTGCTGAATTTTCCATGTCAATAGCATTACATTTCTCTTCACACATTTTTATTAGAAAATACTTGAGTTTGGGTAATTTTTCTCATCATCTTTAATTGCTGCCTCATGCCTCTGACACACCTGTGCACACCAAAAAATTTTTGCTCTGATGAACTGCTGCAATGGGGAATTGCTCCCTGCAGGCTGTGCTTGGGGCTGTTTTTACCTGTTATTTCCAACCTAGATGAATGTTTGTGTGGCACACAGTCCTGCTTGATTGATTGAGGCCAAGAACAAGGCAGCTTGATTCATTACTGGAACACTATATGTGCATGTCTGATTGATAGGGGAGGGCTTGGAAATGAACCTGGGTCAACAGTCAGGCCCAGGGCCTATCTAGAGGAGCAGGCATAAAGTAAAGCCCAACAGCCACCCCTGCACACAGTGGCTCAGAGTGCATTGCTCTGAGGCTGTGACTGGTTTCCCAAAATCCCCAGCACCATGCTGCCCACACCTGAAGGAGTCAGTGCTGAATGCTGTGGGAACTGTGCTGTTGGGGTGGGTGAGTTTTCTCCCCAGGTTTCTGTGGCTGCTTCCTGGGCAGATGGACAGGGCTGAGAGCTGCTGGCTCTCAGTGTGCACAGTACAGCCGGTCAGCAATTTTCTGGCATGCTCCTCTGGCATTGCAAAATCTAATACACTGGCATGGAAACACACTGGAAACGTGTCAGTTTTGATGAGAAACTCCCTGAAACCAGGCAGAATGACATCCTCCTTGCCAAGCAATTTTTGAAAGCTTCCCTACCTCCTCCCCCCAGCAGCCCACCTGGCAGGCTGGTGGGGAGATGGCAGGCAGGGGATAGAGTTTGCCAAGCCCCAGTCTCCTGGCTCCCTGGCAGAGGGACTTCCCAGAGCTTCCTGGCTACTGGACCTCCTGGCCAGCCTTTGAGCCCTGGAGGTGCTCAGGAGAGAGCAGAAGACAGCCAGCCCACTCTGTGAAGACTCAGGGAATTCCTACTTCAGCCCAGCAGCAGAGACACAGATTCCTATCTTTATATGTTCCTATCTTTATATGTTTTCCTTCTCAATCCAATTTGATTGAGGCTTGTTTCCTTGGCTGGGTTTTTTTATTTCATTGTTTCCTTCGTTTTTGAATACAGAATTTTCCAGGGCACAGGAAGAGCAGTTTCTAGTCATTTCTTTTATGAATAAATTTTGATAAGAGGAGACTGGGCATCTTAAAGGATTTTTTTTTCCTCCTGTAATGATTCTCCTCCTTAGGTCAAGCAGAATGATGGAGTCAAAGATGTAAGGTGACAGTGAGTGGAATGTGCATTTCACTCTTTCTTTCCCAGCACCTTCTTTTCAGAAAATCAATTGATCAGCTATCTAATGATCCTTTCTCTTTTTTTAATTTTTTTACTGCATCTTTACCAGAATGACTTCAGCTCAAAAGGTCACTCACTTGCTGGGAATTGAACAGTTAGTGGGACAACAAACAGCATCCTGATGTCACAGATCCCTGCCCTGCCTCTGCCAGGCAGTGTCATGAAGAATCACCCTGGCCATCCTGGCTCTAGGGCACACGTGGTCACAACCACATGGCTCTGCACAGTCAGGGAAGAGGCACAAGAGAGGCTGTCCCAGTTCAAGCTCTCCAAGGACCTTAACTGATGAGATTGTCCTCGTGCTGCCCCGCTTAGCCTGGCAGATCCACCTGCAGCCTGACGTTGTGTGGGCAGTGACACCAGTGTGACCATTGTGTCCTAGACAGAACAAGGAGTTTTCACAGGCAGTGATCCAAAATGCTGCTCTCAGGCACTCCCAGGCAATTTGATACAGATCATTTGGTGGATTTTGAGGATTTGAGTTGAGGGGAAATACTTGAAGGCAGCTCTGAGGCATTCCCCCATTCGAGAGCCTGCAGCATGCGTCAGCATCTCCTGGCTGCCTTGTCCCCAGGGATGGAAAGGGAGGCCAAAGAGGGGAGTGAGAGGCCAGTTTCCCGAGGCTAAGCTGGGAGACAGAGAGTCCTGCCTGGAACAGTGTCAAGACCCAGCAGAGATGTCAGCAGGCTCTCCCCTGCAGTAAACCCTTAGGGGCCATTAGGTGACGTTTCCCTCTTGGCACAGCTGCAAACACAGTCTGTTGCCTCTGTTTTGCTCTGCTGGTGTTGTTTTCCCACTGACCTTAGTGTTGATCTAACAGAGCTGCTGCCCCTCATTCCCATCCTAGGATGAGGTATAATATGAGGGAGGCCTGTTTTTCATTACTGTTGAACTTGCAGCACAGGAGCTTTCTCTGACGCAGTTCACAAGGGGGTGAGGGGCGGGGAGGCAGGGTTAGTTATTACCTCTGTTTCCTCTGTCGGAGCATGGGCTTCTCTATCAAGCTCTGCCATCTCTCCCAGGGGCCAGCAACTAATTCCTCCATACCCCTGCACACTGGAGCCTCTCGTTATGAGAGGCTTCCAATCATGACAAATTATCTGTGCTGATTTTGTGACATGAACTGTTACCCATTAGGGAATGAACTGGCATCAATAAATTCATTTCACTTACAACCCCACACTGTGCATGAATTGAAGTCCTAGAGGTGAAAGACATAAATTTACCAGGTGGGCAGGCACACAGCTTCCCCCTAAGACTGTGCACTTCACCTTTGCTACGTGTGCTGCTTCTGCTGGGCCAGCCCAACATTAATTTTGCATAGAGTAGGTTTCTCCTGCTCCATGCACAGTCCATATGATTTATACCTCCCTCAAGCAGCTATGTGAATAGCCTCATCACAGGAAAAAATCCTGGTTGCCAAAAAACCACACCAACTTCAAACCAAATGCAGTGTCATGCTTTACAAGATAAAAAGAGTTAGTATTTAACTAACATCTTCTGATTTCCAGGCTATGCAGACTCAGTAATTAATGAGTCCTCCCATTGCCCTGATAGGGCATAGTGAGACAACATTATTTATTAGGCAGAAAGGAGTTCCCATATATGTGGATCTACATCTTAGTCATTCTGATGGTAAATTCATCAAATTGTTCCAGCATATAAGGCTCTCCTTCTCCCCAAACACTCTTGTCAGTCAAGTGGCTGAAAATTTCACTCATTTAATGAGTGAAATGAAAATCTCACAGTCCCCCAGACAAATAGAAACTTCCAACCATTTAGTTAAAAGCCTCTTGTCATGTATGTCTGCAGAGAAAGGACTAAAACAAAATAATTTTTTTTTAAAAAGGGGAAGAAAAGGCTTTCCCCAGAAGGGGCACACAAATGTACACACAGAGGTGGAGAGGAATGTAGCTGTCTTTGTTCCTCCACTCCCCTGAGAGCTCCTGATCATGACAGGGATCCTGTTAGGTTGTTCTCTGTGGACACCAAGTGAAGGCAGCTTTCAGCCTGGAGCACTCCCTGACCTTGTCTCCCTGTCTGAACGTTTGGAATGGCTGGTTTGGAATACAGCTTACTGGACGTAATATCAACTAGGGGAGTCTGAGGCTGAGATGTCTCCTTTCCTTTTCTTGAAAAGAATTAGACACAGTCATGGCTGACAGGGCTGTAAACAGACATTAAAGGAAAGGAGCAGACAGGGACGTGCCCTTCATCACCCTTAGCACATCTACAGGTGTGGGTGTTGCAGGATGGGTGGAGAGAGTAGAGTCACAGAGGGTGTTAAGGCTCACATTCTCTCCTTAAATTGCTTAAGACAGAGAACTGGGCATGACAGGCTGCTCATCTGGCCCAGTGAGGACTTTTTTGTGTTCCTATGTTAAAAGGGAAGGCTGAAAATTGCCTTCAGAAGCCATAGGAGGGGAGGCATGGTTGTGCTGGGTCTTCCAAATGCAGTAAGCATTGGAAACACCTCCAGGGTTTTTGCTGGCTGAGCTGCTTCCTTTTTGCTTTCATCCAGCATTCAGACACTTTCCCATCCCTCTAAGGACCAGGCCTACCCCCAGCAACAGCATGCAAAGGTCACATTTCTTGTGAATGTGCAGGAAAATCTGAACAGTGGCTAGGCAATGAGTCTGGTCAGGAAATAGTCCCTTTTACATGGTTTTCTTGTATTCTGGGGTTTGGGAGGGGGTAAGCTTTTGGCAAAAACATCAAGTATAGTGTTTTGGGAATACTGTCTAAATGCATCGCAGTGCTTGTTGCTTAAAAGCTTTAGTCCTCTCTTCACTTGTATATTCTGCGCTCCCAGCTTCAACTACATTAATTCAGTGAACTGAATCTCATTTTTGAGATCATTTTTTGTAAGCATCCTGTTGACTTCTCTGTAGCTACAGGAAGCTCTTCACCACAAACATTGCCTCTCTCTCCGGTCATAGCTTGTCAGCTCCACAGAAGAGAAATTGTGGTCTCCTTCTGCCTGGAAAGTGTTTATCTTGCTGTCATAAATAATTGGGATAGGCTGGGAATGGTAAAATTTCCCAGGAGGATTTCTGGGGTGACGTCAAACCCTCGACACACCTCTGAATGCCTGTTTCCCCAGGGACTCTCCAGGCACATGAGCTCCTTCCATACTTGCTCCCCACGCAGAGCAGCAGGACTCCAGCCCTTCCTTTGGGTTGTTGTGCTGCCCTCTCCTCCAAGGACCCCTACTGCAGTCACAGACTCTCAGAGTACTCTGAGGCCACGTGGGGTGGCCAGGTGGTCACTCTCAGGGGCACCATGCCATGGCAGCCATGCTGCCCCTCCCCCTCCATCCTCCCACCTGCACCATCCCACCTCACCCTGTCCAACCTCCTCCCAGCCCATCTCCCATGGCCAGAGGGCTTGGAAGGCTCCTGTGCCTTTGGGGTCAAAGCCAGGCAAAGTGAACATGAGAGAGGTCAGGAGGAGGGAGAAGGCAGGGAAACCCACATTCCTTCATAATGTCAGCAGCAGGCAGGACCTGTTCATATTGAAGCTCCGGTGCATGAAGGATTATGCTCCAGTCTGATTGTTTTATAAAAATCTGCTCCGGCACCTGTCCAGAGCCATGATCACATCTTCAGTCATGTGGCCAAATGCCTTTTAGTTTTAATCATTTGATCAAATGCCCTAGTGAAACAGCCATTTGTTCAAATGATTGAAAGTTTGTCATTTGACCAAATTACCGGTCTGGCAGGATGACTAACGGGTCATGCCACAATGTCAAATTCTATTAATGTCACCTGGGAGAGACAAGTGAGGAAAGTAAGGGTTAAGGGGGAAAGTTTGTAGAAATGTTTGTTCCCTTGCCATGTGCACCTACAAGTACACAGGGGTGGTCCCAAGGAACAAGGTCTGAACTCACCAGCATGGCTCCACATCCACCTGAGCATGTCGGTGGCTAGAGGAGCTTCACGTGGACATCCCTCAGAACCTGGGGAGAGCAACTTGCATCACTGAAAGAACCCAGGGCTGCTCTATCAGAGGACAAAACTGGTTCTGGAATCTACAGTTGGACTTCAGATGAGGACAGCCACTGCTGGGACTAGTTGGAAGAATAAACCTGGCCAAACTATGAGGCAGGAACCACAGCTTGGTGAGAGCAGCCCCAGACACTTCTAATGCCACTGGTGTTACTACACTTGCACTGCCTGGATCAGCTGGGGACACTGGCATCCTTTCCTCCCTCCTTCCCCCTCATGTTCCTGGAGTTGCATTTCTGGCATGGAAAGAGAGGAGGGAGGGGAAGGGGAAAGACTAAAATGTAGCTTCTGGAGGAAGTAAGAACTGACAGCAGCCATATAAGGGGGCATTAACCTTTCATAAACCTGCTCTCTGGCCTGTGACTGCAACCAGGGAGTAAATATAATTCTTGGAGTAGGTGTTCCGTGTGCAGCATGGCTGTTCTGGCACACAGTGGCTTCCTGTGAATTGCAGTTATATTTACAGGGTGTTGTTATAGAGGTGAGATGGATTTTGCTAACATTAAAGAAGCAGCAGACTCGAAACAAGAGCCTAGCACTGAAGAACCAGCCTCCCTCATTTTTTAGGAAGGATTTGCCATGAACATTTGTGGTGAGTGGTGATGTCCTTAAAAAACTCACACACCCTGTATGGCCCTGTCCCCACACAGGCAGATGGGCCCTGTGTTGTGGCCAGCAGTTCCAGACCTCTGAGAGTGCTGGCAGGAGGAGGTGCTGGAACCAATTTCTGCCCCTGCTCTCTCAGCTGCCCATGTTTAGCTTCGAGCAAGACATACAGGTGGATGGTGTGCCACCACTTCTCATCCAGATGTACAATTAGCCACTTGTTTAGTCTGATAATAGAGCCCTGCCACGTGGGCACAGCCAGTGAACCCTACACTAAGTCAAACATAATAATAACAGTCTGATTATCTGACTTGAACTCTTGGCCTGTAGATGTGACACACACCAGGCCAGGAGACAGCATGCACAGGAGGTGTCTGTGTGCATGAGCAGTGCACACACAGGAGCATGATCTCTCCCTCCTCAGGCCAGCTCCACTGCTGCTCCCTGCAGCTCCTGGCCCAGGCAGAGCCCTCTCCATCTCATAATGATCCATCTCACTGTGCAGGTGAATGATGACAGAGATCATTAGTGCTGTCTGTTCCAGGCCAGCTTCTTTCACTCAGACTGGATCTGCACTTTTGATCAGCATGTCAGGGCAATAAGCCCTGCAGCCTGTTGCCCAGCCTTGGAGGTGCTGGCTTGGTTCAGCACTGTGCCATGCTAGGGGCATGGTGTCAGGTGCAAAGACAGGGAAGTGACTTTATCTGTGTGTCCTGCAGTCACCTCATGTTTCCCCTTTTTGTGGCTAGACCTGGAGTGCTGGAGATAGATGGTCAGTGTGGTTTCCTGCTGCTGACTCTCATCCCTATCCTAAGCTGTCAGGTAAGGTTGATTGGAACTCCAGCCTATGCCCTGTTTTTCCTTTCCATTTCTTCCAGCTGCCTTGTGTACCCCTTCATTTCAGCCTTCTGCCCACAGGCTCTGTCCTCGCTGGCTGCATGAGCCACTTCCACAGCTGACTCCAGAGCCTGTCATGTAAGAGAGGTGATATGAACCCTTTGCAGATCTACATATACTGGAGGACTGTCTGTACTGGGCCTGCAAAATGATATACACACAAGCATGGAGGAAGCTGAAAAGAACTATATTGGTCATAAAAAGATCGCCAGTTTAGCCTCAGCTTGAGGTAAATGTCTCAAGCAAACCCATTACATATTCTGTGTATACACAATGGGCTTGATTTGAGATGTATTTATGCTCAAGAATATTATGTATTCTCTTTATACACCATGCAAGGTTAATTTTTTTTGAAAATTTATATTTGCTTTTTATCGTACAGACAATTTATGGCCAGACCTCCTGAATCTATATGAAAGCGCCCATTTATTCTCAATTAACTCTAAAAGTGCTGGAGATCACAAATTCACTTGCTGCTATAAATGTATTTAGGAGCTAGACTCAAAAAAGTTTAACTAAACTCTTCTTGAGGAAAATGAGAATCCAGATTTGACCTGTTATAGATAGGGTTGATGTTAAAATTCAGCTTTATATTGGAATTTCTGATTGGGGGCATTTAGATTTATAGCAGTGATTTGGACAAGTCCCTAATCAATTCCTAGATAGTACTTTTTCATCAGCTGATCTGACAGCAGGAAGAAGGTCAGGATCATAAATTCCCCCTTCCTGAGTTCCAGGAGAGGAGGTGGGAATTGCGTCCCTCAGGTGAGCAGCCAAGCCAGGAGCAGGGTCCAGGGCTCCTGCCTCCAGCTGTCTGGCCTTCTGGGAGCACTGGATGTCTGCCACCACCCTCTCAGGAGCTCAGCTTGCCTGAGGACACTGGAAAGAGTGACCACACACTTTCCAGAACTGGCTGTGTCAGCTGGGAGTGAGTTGTCAGCCTGGGACGTCAGCACAATTCTCCTTCACCCAATACGTATCTCCTCCTGTTCTTGCCCCTTCCCATTTTCCTTCCCATGGCCTCTCATGCTTCCAAAACATCTGAGGGATGTCATGCAAGCCAGGCCATGATGTCCTTTGAGGGAGAGTGTGAGCGGAGAAAATGCTGCTGTTGGCGCACACGGCGTGAGCTCCGCAGCAAGGTGCCCTGGGCACTCATCACCACTATATTTAGCCATCTGCACAAACCATCTCATCTTCAGCACTGGGGAGTTTGGATCTAGCTTTACACAAGCTTAGCTAACACTGTGTGGGTGGGCTTGAACTGCAAAGTGCTCAGGTTTGGACTCAGTCCAAAAAAGACTAAGCTGAGAAGAGGAGAGTGCCTTCCATCCCTGGGCTACCTCTGTGGCGCTTTCCTTTCCCAGGTGCCATGTAGCTCTCAGCAAATCCATTTCTTCACACTCTGTCTCCTAAAGCTAAACTCCTGGTGCCTCCGATCTCCTTTAGCTTCTCAGTGTCACCTTTTCCTCCTTGATTCCTTGTGCTTGCTCCTGCCATGATCCTACTTCCCTTTTGTATACTGAAACATCAACCCCTTCCCACCCCACATACGGGCAATGAAGGCTTTGAGGGTGTTGGTGAATTTGTTTGTCCCCCTTGGAGGATTGTCCAGACCCTCTCTCCCCACCTCTCTGAAGCCTTTGCCAGAGGAAGAACAGCAGCAGAGAAGTGTGGTGCCACACAGAAATACCTGAAATACTCATGGCCAGGGCCGGGAGGCAATGACCCCTGCTTGCCCCTGGTGCAGGCTGCCACCTTATTCTCTTTTAGGATGGTGATCTGACTCTGTGATGGCAGCCTCCATTTTCCCACTAAGTACAGGAAGTACAGTAAGAAACCAAATTCACTCATCCCTTGAAGGCTGGAATGTACCAGAAATTATATATGCATCCATATTTAGGTAATGATATTTTCCAAGCCCTTTAATATCCTACAGCTCCAGTCACAGCTGTCTGACTCCTGCAAGATGTGGGAAGGAAGAGCAAATGGCAGTAAAATCTCTTTGTCTCTTTCAGACCAACATCACATCAACTGTCTCAAGGGTAAACCCAGGCCGTGTCCTTCCCTCCTTGTTCTTATAGGAAGGTTTTATTCAATAAATAGGTCTCTCCTGTTGGATTTTTTTGGAGAAGGTTTAGGACTCTCACCTATGCTAGGTGGCAAGGTTCCCATGCCCACCGGTGATGAAGTTTGCATCTTCTCAGCTTCATTGTTGTGACCTTCTGTGACTTTGCTGGCTCTGCATTGCACCTCAAACACTTGGGCCCCAAAACAACAGTCTAGCACCACATTTCTTAAGATTGAGCCTCAGATTCTGCAGATTAAAGACTAAAGGCAAACACCCAAGGATCACTGTTTCCCGTGGGATGAGAGGGTGCCCACCTCTCAGTGGGAGAGTGGAGAGGGAAGGTTGCAGGAAGGAAGGAGCAGAGCCCACACAGACAAGACCTCAGGGAGACAATCCCCTGTGCTGGAGGGACCACAGGTTGAAATGGGAGTGAGGCACTTGTGGATCTTTCCTTGCCTCTGAGGAAGTGGGAAAGGAGAAATTCATCACAGCAGTGCCCAGGGGAGCACCATTCTGACTGAACCCCACAGAGGTAATTTGTCTGGCACTGCTGCTTGGCTTGAGAATGGGGCACAGACCCTCACACTCTGCAGGGGCTTGAGGCTGGTTCAGCCTGGATCTCAACTTCCCTGGACACTGAAATACTCAGAAATGGATTTTTGTTGACAGGAAGGAATCATGACCTTCTATTCAATGCAAAATCTGAAATTGCCAGGAGAGATTTTTAATGAGTCTTAGCTCAGTGTGGTTTTCCAGATCAGCAGCACAGGCATCTCTGGGAAGTGCTGTAATATATGGCTTTTATCTGGTAAACGACCACTGCTGGTTCTCTGAACAAGAAATTAAGGGGAAGGACTTGTGATTTGTGATTTTTATATACAATATTCTCTTTTTTTTTTTCTTCTTGGTTCTTCTCTTTCTAGATGTCTGTTATCAAACTACAAGTAGAGCAGCAGACTGTATGGCCTGTAGGAATAATGTAGGATGTGGGGAAGGGAATAAGGCATTAGAAGTCATGCGATCAGTCTGGGAAATCAAAAGGGGAATGCACAAAAAACAGCTTAGTTTTATCAAATATTACTTTTAAAGGACATGGACAACAGGGGATACTGAGGAAATCTCCTCCAAAGCATTAAAAATCTGCTAGAGAACAGCTGGCCAATGAAACACATAGTAAATAAAAATGCAAATCCTAAAGCACAATATAAAACTCCATACAGCCCCAAGATTGAGAAAGGTCACCGTTTTGGGAACAGCAAAATCTTCCAAGTAATTGAGGCAAGGTGGAGCCCCAGCATGAGGGTAAACACTCACTGCAACTCCTGAGAGAGCTTTGTCAGTGTGGAAACCCCAAAGGCACTTCTGGAAAGAAAGGCTGGGACTGGGGGAGGACTTCTTGGTAAATATTAGCCTAAGCAAACATAATAATGGGACCTGAATCAACCCAGAAACTGCCAAAAAAACAGATCCAAAAAGCAAATAGGACCCCCCATCTCCATATAATCACACATGCCCAGGCTCATCCGTGAGCACAGTCTGGCTGGATCGGGCATGGTGGGAGGGAGCTACAATCCCATCCGCCAGATAGCTGCTCTCCTGAAGTCTGGCCTGCATTCAGAATAATCTTTTAAATCCCTCTTCTCATCTCTTTGTCTGCAGCTGTGGTGAGCAATCCCAAAATGACTGAGCTTTCCACTCGCCCTCCATTTGTTCAGTGCACTGACCTAATCCTCTTTCAAGGGCTCCTGGGGTACAGCAGCCCAACCATTCAGCCACCTTCCCAAGGAGCTTCCTGCACCACGGACCCCAGGATTAGTCCTGAAACATGAGACCTACCAGAGCCCTCTGCTTGGCATGCTCCTAGCTGATTTTCCAGGGCCAGCAACCTCATCAAGGGGAATTTCCTTTGACGCTTCCAGTGGGGAAGAAAACGCTTTCAAGAGGGTTTTAAAAGCAAAGCTGCTGCTGGCTGATTCACTTGCAGTAATTCAAGGCAGCAGAGGAGCTCACAGCTGTGGCAGCAAATAGGTTGTTGGACCAGGGATGCTCACACGGTGTAGACAAGGGACATGGGGAGTACTTTTAGGATGGGGCTCAGCAGCCTGGCAGTTCAGGGGCAGAAATTAAGACTCTGGCAAGGAAAGCCAGCAAGCAGGAGCTGGCACAGTTTCCTGAGTGTTTTTGAGTGCCTGGGAGGGAAACTGAAGAGAGAACAGTCCAAGACAGCTCCCTGGGCTTGCAGCAGCAGGGACAGCACCTCACACCCCAGGATGAAGGGTCAGAAGCGTGGCTCTGTGTGACCAGGGTGAAACAGATTGCTGGGGAAAAGTTGAGACAGGTTGCTGGGGAAAAGTTGAGACAGGTTGCTGGGGAAAAGTTGAGACAGGTTGCTGGGGAAAAGTTGAGACAGCAGAGGAGAAAAGAGCCTTGTGTGCAAAACAGAAGCTCAAAGTGCAAAAGTAAGACAAGGAAATATTTTACATCTTTTATTAACCCACTTGAAACAGCAGGACAGAGAGCAGTATTGATAAATAGCCGTACTGGGAAAATTTGCAGACCTTTCCTTCTGGCACCACTCCACCACTGGCAGCCATACAGATGAATTAACAGCTCCGGTATCTAACCCTGGTCGTTGCTGTAGCAATTTGGAAAACAAAGCTCTGGGTGTCCTGGCTGCCTCACTGTTGTGCAATGACCCACCACATCCCAGACCCGACACCTACACCTTTGGCTTGCTCTTGCTTTATAAGGAGAAAAGGCCAGTGCCCTTTGCAGCACTTTCCTGGCTGCCTGCCTGGTCATAGTGTCTCTGTGGAAAGGTTACCAGGGGTTGGGGAAGTGGTGGTGGATTCGGGAGAGAAGCTCAGACACCCCTGTGCCTGGTTTTCCCTTCTCTGCCTATTCCTACCAAGGCTGCTGCAGCAGAGTGTAGGAGTGTCTCACAGCACACAGGGCACGTTTTTTGGAGTGAAAGATTTTTCAGATGAGGAGAAGCAGTGGATGAGGCTGTCTCTTGGGCAGTGAAAGCAGTGTGTGTCTGCGAGGTCACTGCTCTGCTCATCAGGGCTGGGCTGGTTTCGGTGACTGTTCCACTCCGTGGTGCCCAGCACCGTTCCTGTGTCACGCAGTGCCTATAACTCACAGAAATAAAGCATGTCCGACACCCCTCTGAGACATGTATTCTATATGAAAATTTGGTTTATTACTGTCAGACCCACAAATCTGGATCCGCTGTGTAATTCTACTGGCGTCCATCAGTCAGACAGACACATTTAATGAGAATGAGAATTTATACCGCTACTTCCTATATTGGCTGCTGCCGAAGTGCAATCGACAGTCAAGATCTTGCCTTGCCAAGAAAATTGTTCCTGAAAGTGCTGGCATTTTAACGTTTCAGGAGAGCAAACCCACGGATCTAGGGGTGCCTCTTTGCTGGATGCAATTCTCCTGTGCTGGATACAGAACCAGGGCATCTGTCCTGTCTAGGCACACAGGGGATGTGCAGGCAGTCGGTGGAATAGACAGAAATGTATAATGGATGATCTTGCTCAGCACTTGGGAATGTATATTCCCTGATTTTCTCAGGAAGCAGCATGTTTGATTTCCTACAGCTATTTTTTTAAGGACTGTGTTGTGAATATTGACATGTTTAGGTGTATATTTGCATTGGCTGCTGTGGGGGCAGGGGAGGCTTATCCAAAGGTGTCTGGGAAATCAGGTGCCTGCCGCTTCTAGAGTAACACTGCTGAAAATCTCTTTTCCTCTTTATCTTTCTTTCCTTTTCCTCAGAAATGTTTGCCACCATTCTGGCTGGTGAAGAGAAGTCAGTGAGGGCTTGAAAGAATGGGTTTCATGGCATGTCAGCATTTGGCAATGGCTCCTGTTTGTCCATATTCCAGGTCTTCCCCTGCGCAGGGTGCCCCTGTTGCAGCTTGCATTAAATTTGTACTCCAGAATTGACAGAGCATTATTAAACTAAAGCCTTCAGCCTTCAGCTCCCTGTGACTGCACACTTGCAGGTACAACTTCCAGCCATGAGCAGGACAGCAGTAAACCCTCATGCTGTGGTTACACGGAGTACACCAGCAGTGGGGTGCATCTCCCCTGAACTGAATCCTGATGGCAATTTGTGTTTCAGGAGGCAAAGTTCTCAGCAGTGATTTTGCTTCTGTATTAGATACTTCCTTCTTTTAAAATCAGGTGTCTTGCACTTTGACTCAAAACTCAAAAATAGAAAAGGAGATGAGAGTCTTCCTGCTGAAAATCCCCAGTTTTACTTTTTGGCTGAATTTAGTAACAGTTTCTCTGGAGCAAAGAAATTTTCACTGTCTGGATTTTGATCCAGGCAAGAGACGGAGAAAACAACTTTTCCTTCCAAAATCAATTTGGACCAAGATCATTTTCTTTCCACTGACAGGCAGGTTTTCCAGCCTAGGGCAAGGTACTTCTCATGCATTCTTCTTGCTTTACTGAGGAGCAGAGGTCAAGGGAACTAAAGGACCAAAGCTGCATAGGATAAGACCTGTCAACACCTGCTGTTTAATCTGATGCTGAGCCACTACCCTGCATATAATGTTGTTGGCAAAGCCCACACATACATGGCCCTGCAAAGAAAATGGTGCTGCAGCTCTTGCAACTCAGAAGGTGTGTGTTGTGGGTGGTACCTAGCCTGAGCCTGCTTCCCCACAGCTCCCCACCGTGGGAGATCACAACCAATACCTCTCATGGTTGTGGTTCTCAGGCAATGCCACCGGAGAATTTCTGACATGCCAAAAAAGCCTTGAAAATTACAAGCATCCTTATTTCCCTTTGATTTAAATAGGAGCCAGAGGCACACAGCACCTTGAAGGATTTGCCCCTGTTTCAGCAGATGCTGGCTGAGAAGGGCAAGAAGGAGGACCTTGGGAACTACAGGCCTGTCAGTCTCACTTCAGGGCCTGGAAAAGCTATGGAGATTATTCTGGGAGGTGTTGAAAAACACCCAAAAGACATCACAGTCACTGGTCACAGCCAGCACTACCTCATGAGAGGAAATTCCTGCTTATCAAAACTGATTTCCTTTTATAACAAGGTAACCTACTAGCTGATCAAGTGAAGCCAATGGATGTAATTTTTCTGGCTTTCAGTAAAGTTTTCAATACTGTCTCTCACAGAAACCTTCTGGACAAAATGTCCAGCCCCCAGCAGGATAAACACATTATGTGATGTGTGAGCAGCTGGCTCACAGGTTGGGCACAAAGGGTTGTAGTGAATGGTGACATCAGACCGGTGACCTGTCACAGGTGGGATTCTGCAGGGCTCAATCCTCAGCTCTGTGCTCTTCAACATCTTCATAAATTACCTGGATGCAGGACTGGAAGAGATACTGAGCAAGCTTGCAGATAACAGAAAACTGGGAGCAGCTGTTGATTCCCTGGAGGGCAGGGAGGCCCTGCAGAGAGGCCTTTACAAATTAGAGGACTGGGCAATCACCAACGATATGGAGTTCAACAAGGACTAGTAGCAGATTCTGCTCCTGGGATGGGGCAAGCCTGGATGTACAGACAAACTAGGGAATGAGATGCTGGAAAGCAGTGAAACAGAAATAGTCTCTGATTCTGTAACTGTCAAGACTGTCCTTTTCTACCCATATTTTTTCCCCAAGGAAGAGATTTATTTAGATTTTCCACTTTGCAAAGGCAAACTAAGGCAAAAGCTATTCTGGAGGCAGAGAAGAGTAACTGCAGTTCCCTTTCTGTTTTCATATTTTCAGCTATAAGAGTCCATTTTAAGTGACTAGGAAAAAAATTGTGATGCTATTCCAACAGTGGAGCAAATTATTCTTCACAAACACAGCTAATCGAGGCTGCAGGGTTGCAATCATTCATTACAGATGGGCATCAGAGGAGAATAAAATGTGTCTTCTATCCAGCTGCTAATCCCAAAATTAGAGGAGCCAAGTACAAGAACTGAAGCTTCCTGACTCCAGAAAAAGGGTCCTGGTTCTGTGTGAAGGGGAGATTCCTGCCCTGGCATCCTTTTGCCAAGGGATCCCTGATGTCCAAGGCTCAGCAGCCCTCCTGCAGTTCCTTGCTGTCCATCTCTGTAATGTTTGGCACCACCACCCTGGTCAGATTTTGGCTGCAGCAAGCAGAAATCAGAGATGTGCATCAGGACAGTGGTGCTACAACATCCCTGGTTTGTTAAAGCACCAGGCTCTGAAACACGAAGTTGCCAGGGGTACACCAGCAATTTTCAAACCTGTGAGCTGTTCTCATCAGATGATAGAGCCTGGTTTCATTGCTTTCCTCTGGGAAATCCCCTGAGGCAGGAAGGCAGTTGAACTACCGTGGTTATAACTTTGATATCTGAATGAATATCTGCTAGCCTCAGGCAACCGGGCTTCTGTTAATTTTGACCAGGGAGCATGATACACTGTGGCAAGCCGTGTCACTTAGGATTGTATCTGCTTAGACATGATGCCTCTGAGTAATGTAATTTATATTTCATGCACAATTGAAGCAGCTAATGGTATAATTCTCCAAGGGGGAAACAAGTTGTTACAGCATTAATTACATTGCAGTTGCCATTTTTTTCTTTCCACCCTGTGCAGAGCCCTTTCGAGTCATCAGTGACTGGTGTCACATGAAAGGGTCTCTGGCCCTGCAGCCACAGGGGAGGGAGGCTGGGCCCCCTTCCCTTCAGGGGGGGCAGGCAGGTGGTCTTGGCTGCCGAGGGCAGGCTGCCTCTTGCATGTGCAGCCCAGAACTGCAGCCTGGCACTGGGAGATGGGGTTTGGAGAGGCAGCCAGACCAGCACAAACAGCTTTGGAAGGTCGTGAGAGGGTGTGGATCCTGGGATCCCAGGGGGTGGTGAATACTTAAGTACCCTAGGATTGGGAAGAGGGATGGCTGAGTGCCTGTGGTGTCAGCACTGTGACTGTGACCACTATGGAGCAAGGATAGTTCTAGAAGCGTGTGAAAAGTAGAGGGAAGTTTAAAAAGCATCTGATGTCTCTGCCAGCCCAGCTTTCCCCTCTGAACAACAATCACAGAGAGGGTGCCATGCCTGAGAAAGCATCTGCAGGGGAGCTGAGCACAGATCTACAGAAGCACAGCTGTCCCAGGTATTCCAAGGAGGGGGATTTGTCCCCAGCAAAGGGAGCTGGGACTCCCAGGCACTGGGAGCTGGGCTCGGGGGACAATGCTGACCAGACTGACCCTGCTGGAGGGCAGCAGTGCCATAGGACAACCCTATGACCATGGCTGAGCCATGGTGGCAGCCTGGGGCAGGCAGAGAGGCCAAAGCAGCCTCAGGCAGGGCTTTGGGAACTGCTGGCTGTGGGTAGCTCTGGGCTACAACGGGTGCTTCTTTTTGCAGTTTGCATACAGCATCAAAAACCACAGAGCCAGCAGCTGAGCTAGGAAGAGGTGTAAAAATAGAGCCACTGGTACATACCACAGTGTGCCCGAGCTGGATGTAACCCGAGCAGGCACTGATGTCAAAAAAAAAAAGGGGGGGAAGGGGAAAGGGAAGGGCAGAACTACACAACTTTGGCTGCAAGGGAAAGCTCTGAATTAAAAATAAAACTCAGTGTGTGTGTTTTGGCTCGATGGCATGTCTCAGAGGGAACCAGCACGCTGAGCTGCCAAGTGTGAGGCCGGGATCGAGAGGAACATCTGTGTCTGGACTTCCCGCACTGTCAGGAGAGTGGCAGGGTGGAGATGGCATCTCAAATCAGGAGGAGGGGGAGGGCGTTGTGACAAGGTTGGAGGAGGGAGGTGGCCTTTGCCTGTGCTGAGAGCACTGCCCATAGCAGCCAGAACAGTACACAGCAAGAGCCAGAAACTCTTTGTGGTGAGAACTGGTGGCACAGAGCAGAGCTGCAGAGTCCCACGGAGGGTGCCAGGGAATGTTCGCGCTCCCTCTCCTCAGGCACTAATTTCGTGCAATCGTTTATGCCAAACGATAAAGGAGCTGATTGCAGATCCATATGGAAAATGATGCCGTGCATCTCTGCAGAGATATTCCAAGCATACCATGGGACATAAGATCTGAAGGAGGGAGAACTGGAAAATTATTTATTCGCAGAGAAATGCAGCTTGTAGGAAGCCAAGATTATTCAGTTCAGTTGAAGTTTAAACTAGAAAACAGCTTTGGCAAGAAAAACATATGCAGAAATTGTTTCTAAAAAATTCATTAATATCTATCTGTTTCATAGAGTCACTTCCAAGAGGAAACATCTCTACGGGGAAGGGAAAATCCAGTATTATTCGCTGGAGGACTCAAGGACCATTCTCCAAGGGGAGGAGCACAAATGCCCTCAAAGTGGCTAAATATAAATTGATGATTAAATAATATTAACATATTAGCTATTCATTCACGTGGGGACTCCACCTTCCCAAGTGATGTCCTCCTCCCAAAACTGTCAAATCCTTCATACTCTGTCCCTGACTCTGTGGGGATGCTGCTATTTACACAGGAGCAGAGGAATCTCCATCCCTCTGGGATGTGCTCCTGCCTAACAGCTGGACACTGTCCAGCAGGATGGAAGAATTGTGTTTGCTTTCTGCAGCAAACACACAATTGAGCTCCACTCTGTAATATTTTGGCTGTGAAACTTAATCCACCATTTTTAGCATCTTTGGGGTGTGTTTGCACTGTTCTGGTGACAGCAGCAGAGGTGTATCATCAGTTCCACCCAGTGCACCCAGCTCTGGATCTGAGGAACGGGACCCTTCTTTCTTGGTCTCCATATAAATCTGAAAAACACAATCTGATCCAGAGGAAGATGTGAAATAGAGGTACTCCTGTGGAGTGAATCCTTTTGGCTGATGCAAGCACACAGCCAGGAGGACAGGCACAGATAGACCATGCCCAGGGCTGGCTAGATGCAGGCCACCTTCAGCCTGGAAGCCAGATAGCACAGGTCAGTTTGGGCCCAGTTCCAGGCTCATGGGGAGTCTGACACTGGGGCAGTGTCTGAGCCAGCTCCAAGCATCCATCCAGCAAGCCTGGGTCTGGCTGAAACCCCTCTCAGCTCTGACACTGACCCAAAGTGCTGGTCACCAGCTGAGACACCCTGGACCTGTTACTAAATAAAATTTGCATGCTTTGGGATCTGTCTCTGACAGGCTTTTTATCTTTTTTTTTTTTTTAACAGATAATTCATGTCAGGTTAGGCGACCTTCTGCAGCTCATCACCTTGGGAAATCAGGTTAGTGATGTGGAGAACTTCCACATGGTCTGAGGTTGCTAGCTTCAGGCATTAGGAATTTCTTTCTCTGTTTGTTTAAAATCAGAGCTGGGAGCCACAGTTTTGAGCTGGAGCTGAATTTCTGCTTAATCTCCACTTGCAAGAAAAGTGTGTCATATTTTTTTTTTTTTTTTCCGTTAGCAGTGAGGTAATTAAAAGAAGAACAAGGCAGATTTGCCATTCTGGGAGCTGTTGCTTTATATCTGGGCTTCCACAGAGAAAGCTGGGTATTATTATGAAGCTGTTCCAGTAGAAATGTCAGAAATATGCTTTTGCTGATGAATAGGCAGAAGCCATGCTTTCAGATAGGAATATTTACCTGCCCTACCATACACCCCAGCTGCTGCTATGTCCAATATATAATAATCCAATCCATTTTAATAACCTACTGCTCTGCAATAGCCAGGATTCTCTCCATTTGGAAGAAAAGGGCCACATTAACATTCAGACTGTAAACCACAATTCCTAAGAACGTTTATAGCTGCTGCCATATACCCATGGACCTGGATCAGGGCTGAATTCCACATCCCCTCAGGCTGCCCCAAAATTCAGAGGTGCTTGATTCCAGGATCTTCCAGGGGCTCCATTTTTCAAATGTTGCATGCTGGTCTGAGCCAAGTGTCTGTGACATGACACTGCCTCAGGAGCAGCTGGACAACAAGCTGAGCACCTTGTGCTTGTGGGAAATGGTCTGGGAGGAGGGGACACGGCTGTGGCACTGCCCTTGGAGCATGAGCTGCAGGGGGGATTGCTCACAAAACTGAGACCCACCAGGGCTTCCAGCAACAGGCACTACTGCCTGGCCTGGCATCCCCTTCCCATCCTCATGCAGGAAACCACAGGTCAATTCCAAACAGGTTCAAAGGAGAGTGAACAGATTGTTGCTTTATCTAAGGCTGCAATGACCTGTCCTTGCCCTTAACACTCCTCAGTCATGCTGAAGCACAGCCTGGTCTGCATGTGTAACCATCTTGGCAACTCCTCCACGGGAGTAAAGGCGTCTCAGGCCTCACATCCAGTCCCACCAGCAAGCCAGGTCCCCTTGTTCCCTGCCCCACCTCACGATGTCATCCCAGCTTCAGCAGCAGGGCAGTGCCAGCAACCAGCTGGAGAGGTGCCAGGGACATGCAGGGAGCTCTGCTCACATCTGGGAAGGCTGAAAAAGAGCAGCCAGAAATAGCCAGCGTTTCGTAAGGGGGGCTGGCACCACGGCCTCGCGCTGCAGACCAGCTGAGCTCTGATAAGCTTTGACAAAGCAGCCAAATCCTTTTTTAATTTCAGCCTTTTCTCACCTCTGGCTCAGCACCAGCCTTTCAGGAGACACAGCAGAGGGGATGAAGAAAATGCTGAGAGTCTGCCAGGTGAAGAGAAAACCTACACCTCTACATGTGATGAAATTATTTTTGCCCCAGCTTCGGACCCCGTTGTGAGACGAGTGTCCATGGCTGCAAATGCTCCTTGGAAAGTAAATGCTGACAAATTTGAGTCTAGCCAGCAAAAACTTTCACCCAAAAATTATTCTCACTCAAAATCAAGCAGATTTTGCTTTGCTTACAAAGTTTTAGCCCCCAGGAAGAGAGGGGCTGACCCTCTCAGTTGGGGTTCAGGCTGGTCCTGTCACCCTCAGTGATGATCTGATCGTGTGACAATTCATCTTCCTGTGACATTGGTTTCTTTAATTAGAAGCTATGGTATGGAAAGGGAAGGAGTTAAAAAATATTTGCTTAATATCCCATCAGAAGGATGGGATTGAGTCAAACATGCCATAAAATCCAGGAGTGCACCAGCTTGGCCACCAGAAAACAGAGTGAATGCCAGGGCCAAGCAGCCTTTGGCAGCTACTGGGAGTGAATTCATCAGGCAGTAAGAACAAGCAGGAAGCCTGCATGCCTGCTCTAAACCTACCCAGATCTTCCACAATGGTGTTAAATGTGTAGCTGGCTCACAAGTAAAAACTATTGGTCAAGAAATACCCCAAACCCACACAGTGATTTCACAAGAAAAGTCCCAGATGGTCTTTTAATTCTTGCTAGATATATGAGCACTCCTTCCTGTGGCTCAAATAGAAGTAAAGCTTTAGACTGATTACCTATAACCCTGTCGCTGAGAAGATCTGCTGCCAGGGTAAAAACCTCAGCAGAGAAAGAAAAGTGAGACTCCAGCAGCAGGTTCCTGAAGCTCTGGCCAGGTCTCCATTAGCATTGGACTGGGTGGGCACATGTGTGGATGCACAGAGCCCTGGCCAATTCAGAAATAAAACACCTATGAGCCACACCAGCACATGCCGGAGGGCTTGGGGCACCTCTGCAGAGAGATCTGAGACCTGGCAGCCTGTCCAGACCAACAATTCACAAAACTCTTGGGGTAAAAAAATAGAAAAGTGCAAAAAAAAAAAAAAAATCCCTCCTGTGCCCCAAAACTGGTCCCAGGTGAGTCTGCTTTTTAGAGGAATCACCTTATATTGTATCACCAAGGAGGCAGCCCTGGCTGCTGCACAAGCAGAAGGCAATCCTTCCAGATTTAATGCAACAGCCACATGCAATGACACACACAGTTCATCACAGAGGCAGGTAGCAGGGCCCTCTGCTCTCATTCATATGAATATAATGCCTACAGCAATGCAACGCATCAACATTTTTAGAGCCAACAGTTTGACTTTCATTGCTCCGTTATTTTTAATCGTTTTAATCTGCCTTTTTAGCACTCGCCTTCTTCTCTTTTTTTACTTCCAAACAAGACAAAAAGTATGCAGCAGCTAATACCTCTGTTTTTAATGGCTTGAAAAACAATGAAGGAACATTAGGCAGTTTCCTAGCCTTCCGGAGCACTGGTATTTTTAAAGATGAGATTGATCAAAGAGGCTGTGAACTCCAGTGGAGATGGATTGGCTCAGCACTGTAATGCCAGCATGGAGGCTGCTTCAGCGTGGATCCCAGCCTTTCCCTTTCATCTGCTTAGTGCTCCAGTGGCCAAAACTTCTTTGCTGAAACAAGACTCCGCCAAGAACAGAAAAAAAGCCACATTTCTTCTAAAAGTTCAGGGACAGGGAATTTATTAATTAATTTTTGTACCAGCTGATTGTTTTTTGCCACTGCTTCACTTCAAGCAGGGAACAGAAAAATCATCTCCCCAAGGCTGCTCTCACATGTCTGAGCTATCCCAGCCTGAGAGCAGCAGCACAGCAGCATATGAGGAAGGAGAGGAGATTTTAGTCCTTTTATTGCAACCTGAAGCACACCCCTACTTCTGCCATGACTCTGCCTGGTGTCCTGGTGTCTCAAGAGGGTCTTGGCATCCTGTGCTGTGAGGATGGCAAACACCCTATGGGAAGTAGCACAGCTCCTGAGCCCACCTTGGTGCTGGTGTAATGAGAGGCCAGTGAGGAGTCTGCCTTGCCACTAGCACTGGGAACACTTCACACCTTGCTGCTGCCTCCTCCTCAGCTGTGCACACAGAGGCTTGTGGAGGAATGCCTTGGTGCTTTCTGGCTGCTTGCTGAAAGGAGGACAAGTTTCCTAAAGGTTTTGGGTCTGTTTTTTCTTTATTTGGTTGGGATTTTTTTTTTCCTTTTTTTCTTTTTTTTTTTCTTTTCTTTTCTTTTTTTTGTTTTCTGGGGTGTGTTGGGGGAAGAGCAGAGGGGATGGCAAAGGGACCCATCAGTTTTACAACAGCCTGTCAATCCAGTGGTACAGGAGGATCCTGATCTCAGACACCCTACACTTGCCAGAACCAAAGGCATGAGTCCTGTGTGTTAAATGAGGTGAAAGCCACCTATTCCTTACTTCCAGGCAGTACCAGGACTTTGACAGGGACAATTGCTTTGGCAGGGGACCCAGCATCTGCTGGCACTGACTCTGCATCTGCTGCCTCTTTAAAACGTTCTCTGCTATATTTCCCTGTGGCAAGGCTGTTGCTTTCTCCTCCTTGGGTAAATTTGGATGAGTTTTGGGATGCAGAGCAGGATGACAAGGTGTGGCAGTAAATCTTATTTTGGTGGGAGAGTAAGGAGCCAGAGCAGCTCATGATATACACACAGCAGCCTGCATGCAGTGGCACATGTTCTCTGTAGCAGGAGAGTGGATCTGAGAGTTTGAAAAGCCAGGTAGGAGGCCCAGAGATGGGCTGAGACTTTGGGGGCAGCCATCAGCCCTCACACAGCTGCTGGCAGCTCTAAAGCAGTTCTGGACAATATCTACACCGGGTCCTGATGTCCAAGGGCTTCTCCACCCACCAAGGAGGGCACTCCGGGAAGCTGCTCTCCAGATTTTCCCCACTGGCAGAGGATCCACACCAAAGCAGAGCTGCAAAACCTCCACATCCCATCCCCTGAAAATATGCTGCTGCTTCCTCATATCTCCCAAGTCTGTAAACCTTGTCAGGGGACAGCCTTTACTCTCTAGATTTAAGGCAATGTAGTGACTATAAATATTGTGCTTTGAATAAAAGAGTTGTGAATACTAGATGAGTCCATCTATTGTTAAATGTCATATTTAAATGTTTTAACACTCAGAGTCCCAAGTGCAGGTGAGACCACGCATCCCCCACAGCCATTTCACTGTCAGTGTTGCTCAGGTAGGACAAGGAGACCACAGAGTGAGGTGGTGCTCTAAGGCTTTTGCCAGTGCAGCCATGTCATACATAAATGTGAAGAAAACACCTTCCTGTCTCAGTATGGTGCTAGCACAGTCTTTGGACAGGTCCACACCCTTCTGACAGACCAAACCTTGCACCAGCAGAGCCCCGGCTGGCCTGAGGTCTCATCACACTGATGCTCACTCTTCACCAGTGCCTGCTAATTATGTCAGTGGTGATGGGGAGGTTGTAGCTGCCTGCCTAATTAAGCCACAGTGGAGAACTCATCAGCTACTCTGCTCCTGCTCCTTCATTTTGCATTATTACCTTGTTATCACAATGGTAATGCTTTATGCCTGCCATCATTTTTTTCTCATTTTGGAGGGTAGTGATTTTTTTATTTTATTTTTGCTCTGTTTTTACAGCTCCTGCTCTTTTCCTCCTCAACTGCTTCCACACTTCTGAGCATGGAAGGCAAGATTTAGTGCATTGGAACATCACAATTAGCCCCATCATGCTAATAACTTAAAGGAAACAAATAAATAGTAGAAATGGTGGCACTTTGGAAATTCCCTTGTGCTGCAGGAAGAAGGCCTGCTGGTCAGGGCACATTGATTTTTTTCTGAATCAATCCATGCAGGATTCAAGGACAGGACAAAACACTATTAAGTCAGCAAGCAGAATGCAGTAAATAATGAGGGAGCTGGAGAGGGCTGAGGTTTTGTGCTGACTGAGCCCCAGATATAAATTCTGGTGAGCTGTGCACCTCGGCATCACCATGACACTGCTTCTGGAGTTCCAAGGAAACCCAGCTAGGGAACAGGAGCTGGAAAAGCCCCTTGGGACTCCAGAAGTTTTGCATATTATGTTTCTTGTGGAGGCAGAAATAAACTCCTTCCCATCATCCACAGGAATCCTTGCTGCTCTGGAAGCCTGTGTGGATAAATGCCACCTCTTCTGCTGGAGTACAGTGTGTCTGAGCCAGATGAAGGCTTTAGCACTGGGGAGGTTTTGGTCAAGGAGTGGGGATCCTACCAGCAGGGTTTAACTGGCACAGCTGTGTCAAGCACTCTGCCATCATTGTGTTGCTGCTGTATGTCTGCTGGTGAGGTGCTTTTCCCATGTAGAGATGCTCTCTGGCCTAAGGCTTGTTTGTGAAGGGAGGAGAGGGGAGAGTCCAACAGATAAAAGCTTTCCACAGAGCAGCAGGAGGGAGAAAGCAACCCATTAGCTTTTCCACTTCTTTGTTTGCCTTTGTCATCTCCAACCCCCAGCATACTTCAGCACACGAGCTTCCCTCAGAGTTCAGGGGAACTAATCAAGTACGTAAAAAGCTTTGTGCAATCGAGTATTTGCAGGGCTGGGTCCTGGTTAAGTGATGTCGGGAAAACAGAAAAGAGGTGAGATCCCTGCTTGAAGACTCAGCCCTGGTCTGGCAACTCCCTGCTTCTCTTGCTTTGGCCCTCAGAGAGCTGCAACCTCCATGCCTTCAGGAGGGTGATTCAGAGCATCCCTGCAGAGAACCAAGCACTGCCTGTGACTCATGGTTGTCAATTCTTGTGATTTAATCACCAGTCCTATGCTTCACTGTGGTTTTCCTTCTAAAAGTACTGATGGGCAGAAGAAATCAGCTTTCCTTCACAGGAAGAGAATTCTGTCTTGCCATCCCTGTTAAAAAGAAAAACCTAAAAGGGATGAATTCTTCCAGTCCAGAAATCTTTGAACTGATGATCACAGAAAGCAGCTTTCCAAAAGAGTCTTGTGTTAACTGATTTTATGGTTTGAGATGCTGATATATGACCCTTGGGCCCTGGGATGGACTGACAACATTGAAAGAATATGGTGTCTAATACATTTGAAAGAAAGCTGGGTTTATTCACATTGAAAACATTAAAAAGGAGTTAGTCTGGAAGTAAATCAGAAAAACTATTGTCTCAATTTACATTGGCTCTGTAAAACAGTGATGGTCACTGGCCTATACAGGCAAAGGAGGCTCTTTAGTGATACCACTGAGATTATCTCAGTACCAATGTGACAAGGCAGCCTGAGACAAGCTCTGAAGGGAGGAAACTGCAACTCCTCCTGCCTTGATGCCATTTTATTCACTTCTTTGTCCCTTCTTCCTTCCACTTTTATGCTCTTCAGTGTCCTTGGCTACACATGCAGCCCCTCTGCTGGGGTTATCGTCAGCACAGTACCTGGTTTGATTGAAGGTGACCATATCTGAGCCTCAGAGCACCTCTGACACCCACCCACCCTTTAGCCTGCCCTGCCTCTGCCCCTGCACTCTTCAGGCTGACCCAGTGCTCTCAGGGAAGGTGGCTGGTTTTTTGGCTGGCAGGGAATAGGGCAATCTCCCCTGGATTTGTACCCAGGTCCCACCTTCTTCCTTGCCATGGGACACTGCTGACACTGGTGACAGATGTCCTGACCCCCAGCATTGCCTTGGGATCCTTTAAACCCCTTTCCTCCTTTGGTGAAGACAGAGAAAGGCAGGGGCCAGTGGACGCCATTTGGTTTTGGTCCATCTCTCAGAGAGGACAAGAAACCACCCTCTCCTGTGACAATGACTTCTTGAGTCAGTCCTAAGAATGTTGCCCAGCTGTGCCCAGTAGTTTCACTTTGTTTCATTTCAGGGAATTCTCTCGAAATCTTTCTGCTTAATTCTTGGCATGTTTGCAAGCTGGTCATTAGCTCAGCACCTCTGATGAGGCACAACAGAGACACCCCCCAAGTCCTACATTTTGAAAATTAAGTTGTGGAAGGTCAAATCCCAACACATCTACTGCAGTGTACTGCAGCCAAGTGTATTTTTTGCTTCATCTATGTTTAAAATATAAAAGAAGGGCAGCAGCATGCAAAAATAAATCCCAAAAGAGTAGAATAACTTACACCATAAAGTAGCCATGACAGGCCTTGAGAGGGCAGCTTCAGGTGTAAAAGTGGAGGTGTGGGACTTCCCATCCAGATCTCATCTCCCACACTGATATTACACTGTCAGGAAAGACTGCTACAAGTCACCACTGAGGTCTTCTCCTGTGGGCCTGATTTTCTGAGTCTGAGAAGATTTTAGCCTGCTAGTAGCTGCTGATTTCTTCTCAGACTCAGAAAATCAGGCCCACGTTCTCCTGTGATGCCAATGGCTACAAGTCCTCACCTCTCCAGGGAAAGGTGAAGAGTTGGGTGCCAGGTCACGAGGCTGCCACTTCACCCATGGAGGGAGGTGGATCACCAAGCTGAAAGAAGAGCCAGCCCTGGGCTGCAGAGCTGGAAATGTCCCCATTTCACAAGAAGCTGTGGAAATGGTCCATTGTCTCAGCCTTACTCTCCTCTGCCAGATGATACTGCTTGAGTCTCCTGTAGATCAGTGTTTCCACCAGACTTCCCTCCCTGCCTAGTCTCCAGTCCTTGCTTCTCAAGTATTTCTGGGCAGGAAAGGTCAGTTCCTACCCTGTGGACTGCACCAATGTGACAGCAAACATTTGGACTCAGAGGAAGTTATTTGTTGGCCTGCTCAAACACCACACCCAGCTGAGCTGTCCAGGTGCACTGCAGATGGACCCTCCTGGTGATAACCAGCAGCAGCACTGATGGAAGCCCTGACACTTGCAAAATCAGCTTGAAGAGGAGCACATGACCCCCATCTCCCTATGTGCCAGACCAGGAATGTTTTCTGGACCAGGAAATTTCCCCACTGTATTTTCAGGCATCTGTTGCAATCTGATATCCTCTTGTGCATTTTAGCCATCTCTGCTTGCACAGGCTACGCTTTTCCTCAGTGCTGGCTTGTGACAAGTTACCCTTTTTACATTTAATTCTCAGAAATGCAAAGGATTCCCAAAACACTTCTGTGTTATGATTTTAGGGGCATAATCATTAAACTGCATTTGGAAAACGTAAGGTGACAATTCTCATGATCCAATGATTTCCTGCCCTAGTGAAAGGGGCATGTGGTGGGACTACACCAAGAAAAGGATAGGATTAAGGAACTAATTGCTTATCCAATTAGAAATCCCTCTACAAAAGAGAGAAAGTAGGAAATCTGAGGAAGTCTAGAGTGGTAGCTTGACCCTGGTTGGATGTCAGGTGCCCAACACTGCTCTGTCACTCCTCTGCTCAACTGGAAAATCTGAGAAGTCCCTAAGGGTTTTACCAGCTTCTTGCGGGTCTAGGTCGAATGTGATGCCTCTAGACAAGATAGACCATAAGGGCCATTCCTTAATGGATTTGAGCAGAACTGGTCTGAACTGGGAAATCAGACTTCAAGCCATTTTCTTAATCACAGCTGGGTCTGTAGCTCTCCTCAAAGCCTCAAAACCTTTTTCCTCTTTCCTTGCTGAGAAAGAGGAAACAAAAGGTTTGAACACCAATATTTTCATCCCTGATTTTAGATGCTGAGTGGGATGTGTGCATGGAAGGTGCTCACTATGCATCTCCTGCCCCAAACAGCACATATCCAAGTCCCACAGAATTCCAGCCAGGACCTCCCCTCTTCTCAGCCACCCTTTTCCTAGAACTGACACAGAGCTATGCACAGAAAGTCATTGCTTTCTTGGAGGCTCAACCCCTTAATCTCACCCCCTGTTTATTCTAGGCAGGAGTCCTCCTGCCTAGGTTAAACAACTCCTTGCAGAGGTGTTTAAACTGGCAGTGAAAGCTCTCCTTGTCCCTATCTCTTGTTGGTGAGGCAAAGCTCTCCTGCACTGGGAGAAGGCAGCGCCTGTGGTGTATCACAGTTGTACATCCCAGCTTGGCCACATCATAGGAGCTGTCCTAGGGTGACTTTTTGATGCTTGTATCCTCGGTTGTCTGTTCTGTTTGTGCTCTATATTGAGTTCTTTGTCTTTAAGTCTGGTTTTGAGAGTGAAGCAGGGAGAAGAAGCGCGGAGTTTGTTCTGGAAACAGCACTCACTCCTCTGCACTCTTTCTCCGGGACTGGGTTCGGCTGAGGCTCGGACAGACTGCAGGACAGAGATCTTTTTGCCTTTAGTCAGTTTTAGCTAGCTAGGGCAGAGAAGTTCCCTGGACTGTTTTTTCCTCTTTTTCATGGGACTGTTTAAACCTGCTCCAGACTGAAAAACCCAGAGAGACGCTGGCAGCTCACACCTGTGGCCTACCGGGGCTTGAACCTCCAGAGGGACTGGGGGGAGACTGGGTGAGCTGAGCTATCCACAGCAAGGACTTCAAGAATTTACCACCTCACTTCAGAGCAACAAAAGGTTTTATTGTTTCATATTATTCATTCTTTATGCCTGTGGGTACTTTGTTTGTTAAATAAGTAGTTTTTTCCAATTTTATCCAAGGAAGTTCTTTCTCAGACTGGTTAGGGGAAGGACCATTTGGGTTTGTTTCCCAGAGGGACCCTATTCAAGGGGTTTTCTCCCAAATTTGCCCTAAACCAGGACAGAAGCTCTCTCCATCTTCACATACACCCAGCAGCATCCTCCTGCTGTGCTTGCCCCAGTCCTGTGGTTGAGGCCCCTGGCTCCTCCTTTCCATCCCGTCCTGTCCCTCCATCCCTGCCAGCTGCCCTTGGCGTCCATCTGGGGACCCCCACGTCAGCAAAGACAGCTGATGCTCCCACACAGAGAGCAGCAGAAAATGGGGCAGTAAACTGTGCTCCATCTAAACCTCTCTGTGGGAGTATGGGAGTACCAGAGGGGCTGTCCCAGTGCAGACCCACAGTGCCACAGACTCGCACACTGAGCAGCCCAGGGCACACTGTGTGGCCAGCACAGCCCTCCTGCTCTGCTCCTGCTGGAGCCCAGTTTGGGGGAGAAGCCCTCAGCCTGGCTGCTAATGCTGCTGCACATGCATTTTGGGTTTTTTGAGCTGTTGCTCACAAACAAAAGTGTTCGGATGAAAAATAAACCTCTTAAAAATCCCAGCCTATTCACTCCTGGCAGTCTGGTATTCCTTCAAACTGTCAGACTTAGCAGATTGTTTACTGGAAACGGTTCAATTGGCAGGACCTTCTGCTGTGCAGATGAAATTTTAAAATCCTGTTTCTTGTTGCACTCAAAGTCTCTCTTTCCACTACATGGCTTCACAGAATTATTATTCACTTGTTTCCCATTGAATCGAAAAATACCCTCTCTCTTTCATTTCTATGGTAAAAATGTGTGGGGGATATTAGCCCTCATGCTTCAGGACACAAGCCAAGAGCTAAGTGTTTGGGCTGCAGAGAGAAGTTTCCCCCAGGGACACAGTAATGCAGAACGGTCAATTATCCCCGAAGAGTCCCAGCTGGCTGAGATGGGAGGCACGCTGTTCCGCTGGACAGACAAGTGGTGCACAGCATGGCACTCTCTGTGGACCACCCAAGGGTCTCCTCATCCAGGGAAATCCTATTCTATAAAGAGAAGCTCCTGTAACTGCTAATCCTGCAGATTTCGGTGTTTCCCTTTCTGTGCACAAGTACAGCTAGAGAAAGAGCTGTAATCTGCTTTCCCAGGTCCTGTTGCTGCCTTTGCTGCTTGTCCTGTGAACAGCTGAACTTGTGGGGCCAGGACCTCCTGCTTTGGGTGAAATGTTCTGCTACTTTTTCCCGCTGGTTAGATCAATGCCTTCCAGTTGCCAGCAGGAAAGAGTACTTCAGTCAACTTTGTAAGCTTTGTTAAGCTTAAGGCAGAAGAACCTGCCGTGAAACAGGCATTTTCTCTGTCCCACCTCCCCAAGGCAGAAAGGTATCACTACCCATGGATCCTGCAATGAGACCTGATTGTTACAATTTCAATGTCCATTGGGCAAAGAAATGATTGTAGTCCTGATCAGTCAAGGGTAGGGAAAATCCCCAAAACACAAAGTTCAGTGGGTTAATATACACTCAGGTTAAGGCAGGAATGCCCAGGTACCTCCCCTGGAGGGCAGGGACATTTCAGTCCTTTGGTGGAAAGCATCAGAAATGAGTTTGGGGGTGCTTTGGGGGTCTTTGATGGTTTACGACCCCTTCTAAGACGTGACAGCTGCCTTTCACATCAGTAGTTGAGCCATTAATGCCCCATCAGAAAGGATGAATCAGGACCTTTCCCAGAGGGAGTTTTACAACTAGATGAATTGTAAGGGAGGACAACTGTGAAGATAAAAAGCATCATCCTGCCTCCACAGGATCTGCTTTTCATCTGGCTCAAGGCCTGGCTTGTAGCCCTTGGTGGTGGGTGCTCACCTCCTCTGTCTTACACAGACCAGAGGCTTCACCGCCACACACCCAGAAACTCACCTCCTCCCACTCAGGGGGTGCAAACCCAGCCTCAGCAAAGCACCCACTGCCTTCACAAATGGGCCCTCGGTTGAGTCAATAATGATTGACATTCCAGTCTCTCACAGTGGGTGTCAAAACAAGTTGTTCTGGTAAAGTTTCTCATGAAATCAATGAGATGGGCCAGCTGTCCCGTAATCACTCTGTCAGTAGGTGGAGCAACTTCCTTTGTCCTCACCTCACCATTAACCCAACCAGAGATCCTGTTCCCCTGCTTACAGCTGCATTTCACAACTGAAAAGATCACACCCTGCAGCCTTAACCTCACTGTGGTGAGCCTTTGTGGGCACCTATGGTTCCTGTACACCCCGTGATTCTTGCTGCTGTTGTCCCAGACATATGGGAGCCCTGTCCCACAGCTGGACTTTCAGTCTGATGAACTTTCTCACGTAAATAAAACAAAAGCAGCACAAACAGGCAGAATCAAAAGGGGAAAACCTCACAAATCTCAATTAGCACATACAGCCCTGAGTTTCTAACTTTATTTCTCCCTCCTGTCACATTCCTTCTCCCAGCCCTTCCCTGCCAGCGGACACAGTTTCAGTGAGCAAGCATTTGGTTTGCATGGAAAATAAAATGGGGGCCAAGATGCATAGAACACCAAGTTTTCCAACTTCCAGCCTCTGCAGGTTGATGGGACAGAGCTGGGGAGCTTGGATATGTCCCACTGAACCAGTGTTGTGGGTGGAGCTGCAACAGTGTGTGGTGGTTGGATTCTCACACCGCGGGTGGAAGGGGATCCTCTCAGCAATGGGAGACAGATAAAAACTGATTGGGAGGGCATCAGGAGCAAAGCTGCCTGCTGCCAGAGAGACACTCCCCTGCCCTGGGAGCTGCCTGCTCCGTGCTGGAGGATGGCTGGGCTTGCTCCCAGATAGGCTCACCAGAACTGTGCATGCACGCCTCTTACTCTTGCTAGAGTAGCTCAGATTCTTTTTTAACTTTTTTTTTGTTTGTTTATTTTGTTTTTTGGTTTTGTTTTTGGTTTTTTTTAAGCCGTGCTTTCAGGTGGGAGTTCTGTGTTAGCCAACAATTTGCAAATCTTGGGTAAAGGGGGTTTGTATTTTAGCTCCCACACAAAGAGCCGTGTGTAGTCCCCTCCTCCCCCATTCAGGCTTCCCTGAACTCCACTGGGGCAGAAAGGGAGCTGGCACTGCGTCCTTACCCCCATCTCTCTGTGGATGCCAGCAGGAGGGACACACTCAGCTTTCAGCACAGCCACGTGCCGCATTTACAACAAACTCAGGCTCTCTCCCAGCAAATCGAGTCGTTTGGCAACGATATCCCCCAATCACGGCAATGCTGGTGTCACGATCTGATGGCTGTAGCTGTGTCTAGAGGTCACTGCCACGGGCTTTTTCCTCAGCAGCTTCGGCGGTCCTGCCCCCCTCCTGGCCCTCGGTGCCGCGGGGTAAGCCGGGCCCGGGCGTCACGCATGATGTACACCACAACCGCCTGTAGGATAGCTGCCCTGCTCTGAAATAACAGCTGATTCCCGGCTAATAGATTCAGTAATCTGACACCCGGGCTGTAATAATTGTATCTGAACAAGGCAGGCTCCAGCCTCTGCCAGCCTTATTAGAATGAGTGATTGTTTCCATCAGGGATGTAGCTCTGGTGCATTCACCTTTCCCGGGCTCTGAAATACAAATTGAGCTTCTGACCTTGGCAGATACGACAGCTGACCTGTTTCCTCCTTTTTAAATAGGAAGAAAACAGGCTTTGGAGAGAAAGTGCTTGCTTTCTGCAGGCCTCCTTCTGCCAAGCTCCTCACTATCATGAGATCTTAGTTAAATATTTGGCTTGCTGTTATTAGCCGGGATGACGGGCTGCCTAAACCGCTGAGCTGTTTCTGTGAGGCACAGAGGCACAATCCTCTCTTCCTGCTGCGTTTGGGTTTATTCCTGATTTCTCTGCTCCCCAGCATGGCATGGCTGTCAAAGGCAGCTCCTTTTCGCTGTGACTGTGCAGACAAACTGTCCCAGCAGCTGAGATCCAGCGGTGTTTGTAACCAGGGAATGGCACCAGGGACAGGGCTCGAAGCTGCACCGCTGTTGAGCTGTGGCCCAGTCACCCCTTCCCTGCTCTGGGCCTCAGGCAGCCCCCAAGGGGCTCTCCCAGGGCAGTGATCCCTGCTGGTAGGGCACTGAGGCTGATGCTGATGGGTTGGGAGCAGCCCCCAGGCTTGCCCTGCCGGGAGAAGGAAAAGCTGCCAGCTGTACTCGCAGCAACAGCGTGGGAAATGCAGGAGCAGGGAGGGGGCGACTGCCAGCAGATTTTCCCTGGGAGCCGCAGCGCCATCCACTGAAATAAAACCACCTCCTGCCCTCAGCCAAGATCCCTCCTGCTGCCTCCTTTAGTCAGCAAGTCAACAGGCCTCGGCTGCTGATCCTAAATTTCCCTGGTGATGTGGCATGCAAGGCGCGTTTTCCAATGGGCTGCAGGCGCAGGCTGTGGCTGTAAATATAGCTGGGAGGGAGATTTAGCCACGGTCCCCCCTCTCTTCCTTATATTGCTTTTCCTGAGGTTAAATGTCAAACGTGTCTAAAATATCACTCAGGTCTGCAACCCGTATGCACTTCAGGAGGGGGCCAGCCAGGCTCCCCTAAGGGCTTTTTCCTGATTTATGGAGGTGTGTGGCACGGAGCTGTAAATCGGGGCACGCAGCAGATAACGTCATGGGAGAGCTGCGTGCCTTTCATCAGAGCTGGGATGCTAACGCGGGGAGGGGTAGGAGCAGGGACAGCCCCGGGGCGTGCAGCTTGCTTTTCTTCCTTCATCAAAGATGGTAAGAAAAAAGCTGTCCTGCCTTGGTGGCTGCGCAAAACATTGTGCCTTGGCTCATCGGTGGAGGTACTCGTCATGTCCTGGGAGATTCCTGGTGTTTCACTCTTCTGCTCCTCTCTAAGTGAAGAGGAGGGCTGGCTTATGGACCTCAGGCAAGTCCTGTAGGTCTGGTGGTTCGGCACAAAAGAGGGAGCCAGGCAGGGCGTTTGAGTGGTGGGAGGGAGATTTATGTCTTTTACTGTCCATCTGCAAAGCAAAACAAAAATAGCTGAAACACCGGTTTTCTGCTTTATCGGCTCTGTGAATAAGCATATAAATTTCTATGACATTTCTGGAGGCTTGCTGAAGGGGAAAAAAATTCATCCCTTAGGACCTGGCCAGCAGCAGTGGCAGCATATGGTCTGCTGAAATCAGTGGCTGAGCGCGTTTTGTGTGTGTTAGCATTAAAAAGGTGACTTTGCAAGTAATTTCAGAAGCAAGGAGGGGTTTTCTCTCTTTTCCTTTTTTTTTTTTTTTCCTTTCCTTTTTTTAATCCTGCCTAAGCTGATGCAGCTGTCACAGCCAATAACTCTTGAATAAGGGAGCTGGCTTGCGTTTCCTTGACTGGGAAGCACGAAGGGATGCTGCCTCTTGGCCGCCTTGTGGAAGCAGGTTCGCGCTCTTCCTTGGAGGCACAGGGGAGAAAGGCAAAGTACCCGGCATAGGCGAAGATAGGAGTCGGGGATGTTTTATTTTTCTCAGCATTGCAGCTCCTTCTGAGAAGGAGTCAGGGAGGGCCCTGTGAGTCCGTGGGAAAGCAGCCTCGGTCTCCCGGCTGCAAAAGAATGGCGGGGGAGCGTCGTTTCAAAGATGGAACTCATTGGGGAGAAAACAAATACAAATAGGCAACTGTTTATGGTAGATAAAGTGTGGCTTTTTCTCTTTCATCGTTGACTAAAACCTCATGTTCTTTCCGGTGAGGGAGGCAGGAGCCGTAATGCGCTGTCAGAAAGATGTCTTTCAGCCAGGCAGCACCTCTGGATGTTTATCTCCCTGCCATTGTGCTCCGGCGCTTTGAAATGTAAAGGGAAGACGCTGCTAATCACACTGTTGCTTAAAGATCAACAGCCAGGCGAGATGTACTTTGTCACATTTTCTCTTTGGTCTCTCTTTTTCCGTAATGAAAACGGTGACATTCATTCAGGCTTGCACGCCAGCGCATGGCGGTGGGTTTTTAATGAATCGCTCCTGCCCTTTCCCCGGGCTCTGACGGAGGGGCACAGCCGGAGCTGCCTTTGGAGTATCCCGATTGCCACCGGAGATGCAGATCCAGCCTCTTGGCATCACGTCTGGTTTCCTCTGGTTTGGGTCGAATCCATCCTGTGTTACGTTTGAGTCACATTGTTGAAGTCACAGAGGATGCGAGATGTAAGCAAAGGCTGAAAGGCAAAATTCTGATGTCGGATTTCTTATTAGTGGGAGAACAGAGGGCTTTAGGGGTAATGAAAAAGAATTAAAAAAGAAGCGTGGAATAAAGGAAAGAAGTGCTTATCTGTGGAAAGAAATAAAACTCAATATACAAGACGCCTCTTCCTCCTATCCTGGTCTAGGCTTGTAAATAACAGAGCAGAGAGGATGAAATAAGCATGGAAAGCTGGAGCAATAGAGTATTGAAATGATGTGGCTGAGGGAGAGGGATATTTTTATTTTAAGACAGGAATTTCCCATGCTCTTATTTTCTTCACTGTAAGATTAACACAGAGGTCTCCACTTCCACTTTCCACTGTATCCTGCATGTGGGGAAAATGCAGCAAGTTAAAATTGTATGAAGAGCATAAGAAGAGGGAGAGAAATTTAGCTCCTCTAATGCTGATTAAGAAGAGCAAACAAAGAAGAGAGCAGAAATGTGAACCACCAGTTATTTTCCAGCACAGGCTCCTCTGAATCCTATTACAGGAATATATCACAAGCAATATGAAAATTTTCATCTTTTGCCTGCCCATTGCCAAGGCAAGTATCACCAGCCAGCAGTGAGAAGGCTGGGATACACAGCAGATAGAGCAGAGTAACTGAAAAAATGCATCAGCAGCACGTGTGTCAGGCACTGAAACCACCCCCACGCCATCCATTGGCTTTCCCTGAGCCTTTCTTGCCCCTTTCCCAGTCTCCTCTGGGAGCAGCTCCCTGATGCACAGACTAAACCTGGTTAAGTGCTTCCTTGGAGCTCAGGGAGGGGAAAGCAACGGCTCGTGCACAGGTCACAGTCCCCGGACAGGCCAGGAGACACGGTGAATTTTTGAGTGGCATCAACCAGCTTCTCCTCTGTGGATAGTTTCTATCACTGCTACGAGTGCAGGTCTGCAGATGGCTCAGGGGTGCCAGCGAAGCTGTGGGTACCCCGAGGTGTGGTGCTCACAGAGAGAGCAGCCCACCAGCTGCTGAGCTGATCCATGAGTGTCCCCAGTAAAGAACACTCACAGCCCATCTGCAGCTGTATACAATTGAGGGGTGAGCTCTCCTTGTCTCAGTCAGGCTGCCTGGGTGAAGCTGATGCAAGGACAAGGGGCTACATGGTGCTAAGCACTGCTTGCCTTCAGGGCCTCTTCCTACATGATAAATACTTATTTAGATGGTGCCCTGCAATGTGCCGTTGTACACGACCCATAAATCCTGGTGTTAAATCGGTAAAATAAAAATCCAGCGCTGCGTCAGCTCGGCCTTTGAGAAGCCAAAGCTGATAAATAGGGTTTGATTGGCTCTTTCTACACCGATGCCCCAGAGCAACACCCTCTGCATGAGCGTGATATTGCTGCAAGCTGACAGTACAAAGGACAGGCGCGTACCCGTGCCAGCCATTGAGCCAGCTGCCTGGATTAACCCTGATTTCCTTCCCTGACACTCCTTTCTTCTGCCGAGGGGGGAAGCCAGGCGTAAGAGCAAGTCCCTTTGCCTGTCACGCTGAGAACGTGGCGCTGGCAGCGTAATTCAGCGTGCTAAGCCCGGTTCTCCCCTCCCTGGTCTCCGCTCTGTGCTGGTCTATCTCCACAAATGCAGAGGATTTACACCGTCTTACATAAGTGGTGTGAGAAGGATCAGGCTGTGACAGTCCTGGCTCTCAGCTTCCTGGGAAAAGCAGAGGACAGATGCCTTTCAGCTCTCCTTGCATCCCTTGGGCTCTTTCTATTGATAAAGATTTCCTAGGATGTGGGTGAGGGGAGGGAATGTGGGACAGCATCTCACATGCACCTTTTCAGGTTTAGCCTAAGTGCCTGTGGGAGGAGTGGCACCTTCTCTGACAGCAGAGCAGCCAGCTGCCAGCCCTCTGGCCACCGCAGCACCTCTGTTGACATGACAAACAAGCAATAAATACAAATCTTATCTGTCTAATAAGGCGAGTTCCCGGTGCAGCAGGAAGGAGCCTCTCCATCCAGATGGAATCTGCACCAGCCTGGGTGACACCCTGAATTCAGCAGCAGTGCAGACTCATCAGGGAAGGGAAAAGCAAGAGGTAACCACGCTTTCCCCACTGTCTTTTGGTGTGTGCCCAGGCAAGCCTGGCTCGTGGCAGTGCCAGGAGGGGTACCTGCTCAAAAGGAGCCTGAGCTCTCAGAGGATGCTCTGCTCCTCCCTGCAGTCTGTGTGCTTGCCAGTGGCCAAGCTGACGAGATGCCAGGGATGAGGTGCCAAAATGCAAAGCCAGTACACTGCTTTGCTGCTGATCCCCACTCAAGACCAGCTGGCCCAGGGCTTGCAAGGAATCAGCCCTGGGAGGGAGGCCAGCTGCCCAGAGCTGCCCAGGAGGGAAGGGAAAGATGCTGGCTGCTGCAGGGAGGCTCCTCCAAGCCCCTCATTGCCTCTGGGCTTGCCCACAGGCAAGCAGCCCCTGTGTGTGCTGCAGCTCAGGGCTGCATCCCTCAGCTGGCTGGCTGGGGATGCTTTCCACCATCTCCAGCTGGCTTGAGGACACCTCTGCATGCTACTGGGCAATGACCTGTGTCATGTCTTCATCAGCACTAAATGAAAGAGATGTGACTTTCCTGGGCATGAATTCATTGGAAATGTTGTGTAGGTCAGAAACAGACACTCCCAAAACTGGCTTCTTCTCCAGGTGCTGGCATCCCAAAACACATCAAGTCCAGATCAAAGGTGGTTATATCCACTGCAGACAGGAGATGGGGTGGAAGATGACATACAACCATTCCCTTTGATTGTGGAAGCACAATGTAGAGCTAAAGCACAGGCCAGGCATCTGTACTTCAGTATATGCTGCTTGGAAGCAAAGTTTAAAGCCACAGGAATATTTTGGTTTTCACTGATTCACGACCCAAATGGAAAAACTGAAGGTGAGGGAAAGGAAGGATATGTCCTTCAGACTCAGCCCAGCAAGCAGAGCTTTTACTCAGCTCAGTCAGGGGAAAGGAGATACAAGCAAGTTTGGAAGCAAGACAAGATTTAAAATAAAGAGGCAGAATGTTCATAATTACAAACTTTTTCTGAGTTTCTAAAACTTCTCTTGTCTGACTGTTGGTTAAAGTCAGAACAAGCGAGTAAACTTCCATCTGCAAAAATCTCAGCCAGTGCTAAGGTGCTGCATAATAGACTAGAGCTGGGCAGGTGTGGGACCAAATGTCTCTGCTAAATGAGAGAGATGTGCAGGCAATGCTCTGGTTAAAGTATCTCCCAGTAAATAGGCTCTCTTTTGCTATTTGTCCATCTAAGATCATATTATAAAAAAACCTGTGCAGATCACCCTTGAATCAGTAATTTTCTCTATGCGATAAGCCTATTTTTTTAATAGAGAAAATGGCCTGCATTTCAAATCCAAACTTTCCAGGCTGCTAAGTTAGAGCAGAATATTGAAGTATTCAGATAAATTTTCTCCCTTATTGCTGAAATTTCAGCTGAGAAAGAAAGCATCTTGTGCTCCTTTCTCACACATCTAAATTCTGAAGCATCAGCTGTTTTGAGGGGGAGGGATAATAACTCCCTGTTTTTAACATCCAACTCAATACGTTTGTGAAAGGGATTATACAGCACCTCGTCCACCCACAGTAAGGGATTGAATGTGATGACCAGGGAGGGCTCCTCCACTCTCATGTTTAATTCAGGGGATGTTTTCTGTCTCAAAGGCAGGGAAAATGAGCAAGGCATTTACTTAGGTTGGAACGGGAGGTCAGATTTGACCTAGCTCGACTCGGCCACCTGCAGTGTTGTCCTGGTCAAAGCTGGAGAAGGGCTTGGGATCAAGGCCAGGTGGGATGGAGCCCTGAACAATCTGCTGTAGTGAAAGGTGTCCCTGCCCATGGCAGGGGGTTTGGAACCAGGGGATCTTTAAAGGTCACATCCTCTTCAATGATTCTATGATTCTACAAACTGTGTTCTGCCCTTGGTGTTTCTTCCTACACTCAAACACTGAACCCAAGCAGCCTGTAACACTGCCCCCATTCTACAGAGGGCAAGAACAAGGTACTGGAGACAAGAAGCCTTGTCAAAAGCAAACAGTGTGGTGAGAGCAGGACAGGGGTGCAAAACAGCCTTCTGTTTCCTAACCATGGCCTCCTATGGAGATGATTGTAGGATCATGTGTGTGATCTGGGTGTCTTTGTTTCCATAGGCTTCTAGTTTGAATCAGCATATAAAGGGCACTGACTGAAGAAATAAGACCCAGGTGCTGGTGGGACCTGGCAGGCTGAGAGATTTCTCTACCAGCACAACACAACCTGTGGTTGAGGCAGGGGCCAGCTGTCCTAGTAGAGGACATGGGGGAAAAGGCATGTGAAGGGCTGGGAGGGTGGTGGGAAGAGTAGAAGAGGCAGGTGGTCATAAGGGGAAATGAAAGAAATATGAAAAGGATCAAGAAATGGCATATGGCAAGAGAGGAGAGAAGATTTCCTGAGGACACAAAGCACAAAGGCAAATAATGGTGGTAATGGCAGTGGTAGTGAGCACAAAGAAAACAAAAAGGAGCGAAAAGCAACGGGAGAAAATGAGAGTAAAGCTGGAAAAGGAGAAGCAGAGGAGAAAGCAACCATCCTGCCAGCCTCTGTGATGGCTGTTATTTGCAGATAGGAAATGCTGCCTGCAGAAAAGCTGATTGAGGCTGATTGAGGGAAAGAATGAGCCACATGTGACAGATGTTAGTCACTTTGTGTAATGCCCTACTGGAAGGCTCTTGGATTCTGCAGGGATGACAGCACTCGAAGAAGCTGCATGGAGCACAGCATCCCTGGGAGCAGACAGGAAGAAGATGGATGGCAGAAGGACTCAAATCCCCTGATCTCAAAAAGGGAAGAAAAGAGGAGAGAGGGGAGTGGCACGCTCTGCCTTTTGTGTTTTTCCTGCCTCCCTCCATGCTCGATTGTTCCCTCATCCAAAACCAGGCAAAGGCCTGGAGCAGATGAGAACTCACACTTCTTCCTGCAGGAAGCAGGGCTGCCTCCATACCCCTCGGAGCAGCTGTCAGCACCCATGCAAATTGTTTCTAAAACAACCTCTCAAGCATATAATTTACTCAGGTAGTTTGGGAAACAATCTTGGGCAAGAAAAAGAGCCAAAATGATGGCTTAATTGTGCTTCTGTACCCTCACATTTGATAGAGATAATTTTTCCTTATTTTCAATATATAAAAAAAATTAAATCACTAAGCAGCAAATGGCACAAGTGGTTTTTTGTGTGTAAGGCCCTCATGGTTGCAAGCCTTTTATTTAACTCACTTGCCCCAACTTTAAAACTGCAAGGGAAAAGCAAAACTTCTCAGGGACTCCTTTACCTTCAGCGTTGGCAGTGAGGCAGCTGCCATATTAGATCATATTCAAATAGAGCCCCAAAGAGGTCGGGAGCAGCATATTAGCTGAACTGTTTATCTGCAGCCAGCCAAGGGGGGATGGTGCTGCTCAAATCAATTTTCTATGCTCCGACTGGCCCATCTTCTTGACACTTAGATGTCACTGTACCACTGGTGATAAAAAGGCCTGCCAAAAAAGGATGGATATGGATTCACGCAGGGTCCTACAGAGCCAAATGAGAATTGACAATATTAGTCTTTAGGACAATTTTACAGATAAAATTAACCAGAAGAATAAATTTTCAACAGTTCGCTTAATCTAATCTGCTTTCCATTGCATTGGGTCTTGCTCTCATCCACAGTTGCCATTTTAATACTTGCAAGCAATGTTGGCTTTTTTTTCTTCTTTTTTTGTTTCATGGAAAAAAGATTAGGCACATAAACCAGGATACACATTGCCATGAAATGCCAGTCAAAAAACAACCCACATCTGGTTTCTGTAAAAAGGAGGAGGAAGTCCCTCACATAGTTTAAAAGCAAGGAGAAAAAGTATCAGCATGTTAAATTTGGGCCTGAGGTACCGTCATTGATATGATCTGAACCTTAACTTTCCCTAAGTTCATCTGGCTTTGGTCTTAATTTTATTATTTGGATAACTAAACAGCAAAGGCTGAATCTCAGTCCCAGATCTGGTTTTGAATTAAAAATAACCGACAGAAAGTTCAAGATTATCCATATTCTATCTTACCTTTGCTATAAACTATGCGGGCCCTTGTACATCTGTGACTATCATTCATGGTACTAGAAATCAGAAACTCTCTGAGTTAATAATAATACATAACACATGTGTAACACTTTCCATCCTTCAGTACTGCACAAATGACCAAGTGTCACAATGAGCCTCTGGAATGTTTTCCCTGTGCAGGGATAGTGACATTTCATCCAGAGGCTGACTGTGTTGGTCAAGGATTCCCAGACTATGCAGAAGCAGAGGTTGGGGCTGTGAGGCTGAGCCAGGGCAGGTGGGGATGGCTGCTCTTAACACTGCACTATACATCAGAGTCCTTGCATGCTTTTCTATTTTATATTTGTACAGAAGTTTTCCACATCTCTGGCTGAATATTAAGGGAAGCATTTCAAAAACTGTTTCAGCTGGCTCTCCAAATGCATCTGGAAGAATATACTTGGGGTTTGGGTAGGCTGAAACTATTCTGCCAGCATCTCCTTTGAGCATTTTCAGGGCTTCAGTCAGGGATGTGTGCACTTTCCAGGGAAAAGGAATCATTTTGTGCTGGCCCTGAGCAAATTTACCCCCATACAGGTCTGCTCTAACCCTCTGAAGGACAACCTTCATTCCTGCCCCAGCACAGCCCAGGGCTGTGGCCAGTGATGGCTGCAGTCTCACAGGTCCAAGGCTGCTCTTGGCCCCAGGGCAGTGGCAGCAGAGCCAGATTTTCCCTGCACTTTCTCCTCTGGGATCTCAAAGGCAGCAAAGGAGCTGGATGCTGGAGATGTAAATATTGACAGGATGACACAGGTTTTCAGTGCCAGCCTCCTCCTGGCATTGCCTGGGTAGAAATGGGAAGTGCCCAGCATTGGCAGAGAGAAGAGGTAAGGGAAGCACAGGCTGGGATGGATGAAGCAGGGCATTAACACAGGGAGCAGATGAGGATGAAAGCCACACTGGTCACCCCAGGGGACAGAGGTCATTTACCACCTGTCAAGAGGCCACAGTCACCTCTTGACCCTGACAATGTGCACGTCTGGATGTTTGGTGAAGGGTGGTTTACTACAGCTACCAGTCACACCATCAGCTCAGTCACACCATCAGCTCAGCTGGTGGAGACCGCTGCCAAGAGATCTGCAGGGCCAAAGCACCATTTATAGGTTGGCAGCCATTCTTCTGCTTGTCTCTTTGCTTGCAGAGGGGTTTCTCCATTTGCTTTCCAAAAGCTGCTGACAGTACATTTGGAAAAAGAAGCAGCTTGGACCATGTTGAGGATGCAAAAGGAAGTGCTGTCATCAAATGACCCGTGCAGCTGCATTTGGTGCCTCTGGGTACAAACCCTAAACTAGCAGCCAGGGACTGGGGTGAAGCGTGGGGCACAGGACCACATTCACTGATGAATTTTTCCTCTGCTCCTTGACTCTGACCCAGGGCAGATGATAAACACTAGAGCAGCCTGCTCTCCCCACTATCTATCTGCAGTGCTACCCCAGCAAACCTTAAGCCTTTAAGCTGTACCTCATGCTATGCCATAAATTCTCATACCATAAAAGTCAGCTCCGGTGTGCTGCAACACAGCCCTCCCGTTACTTCAGCTGCTTTAAACTGGAAAAAAAAATGTGCAAGGGGTCACAGTCATATTTTAGGAGCACAGGTCCTTTGGGCCCAGAGAAGACCCAAGGCTGTATTATTTATGCACAACCACTCTGCTTTACAGGAAATACCAACATACAAACTATTTAGTGTCCCTTGTCTTGAGGACATGAATCAAATCCTACACTATTTTATTTAGCGAACTGATGTATGCTTCATTTCTGGATTACAATACTGGGAAAGCAGGAAAGGCAGCCAGACCTCCTCAGCCTCCTTGTTCCCCTTGGCTGGAGGCTGGACTGAGTTCATGTCCTCCCTCAGCACCATGCAGTGAGGCAGCAGGCAGAGAAACTGAGGGAGGTCAGACACTGCTATCTGAATCCCATTTATAGAGCCAGCAGTCAAACCACAGGCACGTCCAAAAAGCAAAAATACATTTTTGGCCCAGAACTGAACATGTGTTCATTTGTGCACTTGAAAAAAATGCTGCTGTTAAGGGGGGAAAAAGCCTTAAAAACCACTGTCAAACAGTTGTCATCCCCTGGTGCTCAAATGGACAGTGCTAGAGGAGGCATAAGGGTTTGTGCAGAGAATTAGGCTGTTGCTAATTAATGAGGACTGCTGCATCCTTCAGTGCCCAAAACGGCCATTGGTAGTGAGGATGACAGAAGGAGGTCTCACAGCTGTGGGATTAAGGCAAAAGGCTTGACACACTGATTTGTATCCTTCACCACCACAGAGCTCAGAGTGAATGTTAAGAAGTTTTTGTACCAGTTGTCAGCACCTGGACAAGGGAGTCCTGGTTTGCAGAGTACCAAGGTTGTAAGATGAGGGGTTAAACTTGCACTCTGTGCTGTAGTGGGAAGTATGGGAACTGTAATCTGGACATACAAAGGAAAAAACAAAATCAGCCACCTGAAAATAGAGACAAATTTTTCCAGTTTTGTCTCCTTTCTCTACCCTGTGCTCAGCACTTTCCAAAGTGAGTCAATAATCCCTGTGGGGGTCAGCCTCTGGCTGCCAGCAAAATGTTTGGGAGCTAATGTGGTGAGCAGCCTGGCTTTCATTGGGGACAAAGAGAGATGCTGAGGAGCTGCCCACCAAGAGACCATCCCACAGCCATTCCCAGCAGACCCCCTGAACACTGTGGACCGGTGCATGATAAGGAACCAAACCAGGAAGCAGGGAGAGCTGAAAGCAAGAGACTCCCTGGACAATGTGGCAGAAAAAGGAAGAAAATGCTCTTTGCAGTGGATGGAAACGATTGCAGTGAGTGGACTGGACAGGCTCTCACTTGCTGCCAGCTCCAGTCCAATTGACTTTCCTGCCTCTGCTCTGCCAAGGAGCAGCACAGCACTCAGCTCCTGGACTGTTCAAGTGAAGAATATGCTTGTCATGGATTGCTTTTCCTGGTGCTTTCTCCTCCTTCTTCTGCCAGCATGTTTTTCCCCTAAACTGGAGTTCCTCACAGGTTTTGGCAGCACAGATCACCCCTGGAGGGCTTCACCTGTCCTGGTAGGAGCAGTCAGAGGCTTCCTGGGTTGGCAGCTCTCCTGGTACCAGTGTTTTTGGGGAAGGGCTCAGCTGGAAGCAGTTCCCTTCTCCTTACTGCACTTCCAGCTTGCATCTCCCAGGGCAATTTCCACCTGTGCCTCCACAGAGCCAGAGGCAGGACAGGCAAAAATCAAGTCAGGGAGCCTGGTCCTGCTCTAGCAGCTCAGAGTCTGTGCCTTCCATCTCAGGAACAGAGGCAGGACCCCAGCACAGGCATCCCGGGAGCTGGATCTCTTGCTTGTTTTGGCTGCCAGCTTCCCAGCACGGCTTTCCAAAAGACATCTGCGTGTCCAAGGTGCCAACAGGCAGCATCTGCACGTGGTCAGAGTTTGGAATAAACTGCAAGAGAAATGAATTCCGGCTGGAATAGGTCCCTTACACTTTGACAAGGCCAGCTGGGGATTCAGTCTCTCTTATTTTGCTCTCCTGCAGCCCATGTTAATGCTCAGGTAGAGTTAGAGCCTGCCCTCAGAGAAATCTCTGCGTGGCTTGTTGATATGAAAGTCATCAGCTTTTCCTCAGGGACAGGAGAGAAAGAGCTGCCACCCAGCTGTACCTTTATTAGTGCAATTTTCTGTTCTCTCCCTCCTGGAAGAGATTTTCTGTCTGCCAGAATAACCCCAAAGTGCTTATATTTAGCAGTCCTGACAGGAGTTAATCAGAGCTCATGCCCCCACACTTTGCCCCACTTTCTTGTTTCCAGCCAGACTCCAGGCTCAAATCAGTGCATGGCAGTGGATGAGGAGTCAGTGCTGCAGTGGGAAGGGGATGGAGACAGACTCTCTGTCCAGAATATGGACCATAAAGAGAACAAGGATGTGAGGAGATGCACAAATGGAAATCCAGCAGGGGGCACATCTGGTTTCTGAGGAAAAATTCAGTATCTTCATGAGGAGGAAGACATTTCTGGTGAAAAATATTCAGGCTGAAACCCAACTGTGCCATGACATCCAGGCTTGCCAACTGATTCCCACCACTCCTAACCCAATGTCAGGGCTTTTTAGTGAAATTTCAGGAAATTTCCATCCCAGTTTCATGGTTTCACATGGGTCTGGCAGTCTAGGCTTCACCAAGCTCTTCCCAGACCTGGCTGCATGGATCCCTCTGCAGGGCAAGCTCTTGAAGAAACCACAACCATTGCACCTCTAGGGGTGCCTAGGCCTTTGTTTTAAACCAGGGAAGCCTGAGTTGTGATAGGTGCTCTTGGGGTGATGCCTTTCATGTTTTCCAGATTCTGTGCTGCCTAGGTGTGTAGCTCTGAGCCTCATATTAAGTGCCAGTAAGTTCTCTTCACAGAGTAGGGAGACAAAACAAATCCTTTTCCAGAGGGAGACCAGGGACAACAAGTAGGACTTCCAGGTCCAAAAGCACAAACAATGGTAGACTGAAGAGAGAAAACAAGAAGGACGGGACCTCACAACCTGAAGCTGTAATTGGACAATTAAACCCCAATATGCAAATGGACCAAAACTTATAGAAGTGTAAGACCTCGTGACCTTGTGACCATTTTAAATCCACCTTGGGTGTAGCCCTTGTCAGGGTCTTGTACTGCCCAAGGTGTATCCTTAAAGGCCTTTCAATAAATATCTACTTTATTCTCTAGCTCTGTTCAATCTCTGTTCCAGGTGAGCCTTCCCAAGGCATCAGGGAGACTCAAATCCTTGCCAGGATTATCAACAAGGAGGGTGTGTTAAGACAAAAGAGTTCTTCACTTTCACTTCATGAAAGATATGGTGTTAAATAAGACACACTGTGTTTCCAACATGGAATATTAATGGCAGAAATGTGGCTTCTTTTTTTTTTTTTAATATTTAAGCAGACTCCTCTTTCTTCTTTGGTATTAATTATATGAATGCTGTTTAAAGCATAGGTAAAAGTTATTACAGAATGGGGCAATTTGTAAAGAAAAAAATCTTTAAACAAGGCAGGGGAAATACTGTTAGACATCCAATCAGAGGTGAAAAAGAAAACTAAATAAAGGGATGACCACACATGGATGGAAAAAGCAGTAAAGAGGAATGGCTCAGTGAGGGAAAATGACAACCAGACAGGGCTGCAAGGCTGCAAGTTGGTCTGGAGGCACTGTAGTCCCGGCCTGATTTAAGCTGGGTTTTTGAAAGGGCACCACCAGTTAATGACCCACCTTTGAAGGTGGGCTTGACCCACCACTGTCATAGGAAATAGCAGAATTACAATCAAAACCCAGATCCCTTTCCCAATTTCGGAGGTGTTCGGATGTGAAAGTTTTATTTAAAGGCTCCCTTTTAATGAAAAAGTGGGCAAACTGTGATCAAGGGGAAGGAATTGTCTCTATTTTCATGATTCACATCTCCTGGCACCCACAAGATATGCATTTCCATGCTCTGATCTGCACCGCTGTGAAGGACACAGCAGAGAACAGAGCAGGGAGCTGCCGACTAAACGGGGAAAGAAAGAAAGGAAGGAGAATGCAGTTACATTTTATTCTTTCTAACATTTTGTTAAATTGGTTCATCAAGCTTCCCTGAGACTGTTGAGCTGGGAAGGGGGAGGCAGAGAAACTTCATTAAGTGAGAGATTCTCAGAAATAATTGGGGGGCCAGGGATAATAGTGGCAGCCGTCATTGTGCTGGGAAAGGAGGGCACTTGCTTCATATTTCTTAATTGAAGAAGCCAAGATCGTCTTTCTGCGGGGCCAGGGCTCGGGCTGCAAGGCTGAAGGGGATGTATATTTTTTCTAGTTTAAATAGACATTAGGGGGCTCCATTTTTTAAAAAATAAGCCTCTGAGCCGCTTTGGCAGCCGATCCAAACGAGCGCGAACAGCACGGTCTGAATCCTCCCCCACCCTTCGCACCAGGCTCCGGCCCGGGCTTACTCGAAAAAAAGCTCCAGGGAAGGTGGGGACACAGCCAGGACAAAGTGGCTTCTGGAGAGGACAGAGAGAGCGAGCGAGCGAGGGAGGGAGGGAGGGAGGGAGGGAGGGAGGGAGGGAGGGAGGGAGGGAGGGAGGGAGAAGGAGCTGCACAGAGGAGCAGAGGCACGAGGAATCTTAGGGGGACACAGCGTCTGTTCTGTGTGACGCGCTGGTCACTGCTTGCCGATTTTGAAAATGAAATTCTCCCCGCAGGGCAAGTTTGCAGCTCTATCGCACAGACATCGGAGCTTTGTTAAATAAGTTTGCACTTCTGCTCACTGTGGAATAGATGGAAATCGGGCATCTTTCTAAAGATGGTCTTTTCTTGTAAGTACCTCTGTGCCTGGTGATATTATTTGCACATTTATCCACTTGGGCCCTAAAAGTATTCAGATAAAAAGAATCTATATCTGGCTAATTAAAAACCATTCACATCATAATGTCTTATTAGTTTTTCAAATATTGCCTTGCCTTTCTTGACTTTTCCAAGCAAATCAGAAGCATTTTGGGTCGGATTCTCATTTGCCCTAAGGCCCATTTACTCCATGCAGGAAAAGTCAATCAGCCTCACTCAACTGAGTGAGTGAGAAGTCACAAGCACACCAGGTTTCCCAGGACAAGGACAGCAAGTGAGGGCTGCACCCACTGCAAGTCTTTCCAGCTCTTGGTGTGGTAGAGAGAAGTTTCAGCATTAAAAAGGAACCCGATTCTTGAACATGCAATGCTGTTCAAGTCCCACGAACAGCCCAGGAAAGTGGTTTTTACCAATATCAGTTATTGTTCCCCCACAAACCACTCGTATCCTTAGGCCCATTGTGACAATTAGTGATAAATCACTGCTGGGAGTTTGGGAAATCCACTGGAAAACTCCCAACAGCCAGTTACCAGGAGAGTGCCAGGACATACAGCAACATTGTGGTTCATATTCTCTCTATTTTTAATGGTGAGGGGAAGAGGGTAACATTTTAGTTCTGCATATACTGTGTCAGGGTAAAATAATGTTCTTTTCTGGCAGCACTGAATCAGCACACATCCAAAATTTGCCTTCTTCCGCTGCAGATGCTGCCCCCATGGAAATCAGTGAAAGCCTCAAGCAGACATACAAGGGCAGGATTTAGCCCATAAATCACAACCCAGATCATAAATACATGCTTGAACCCTCCCTTAATATGATTCATTAAGAAGGAGCTTTTACGGTTGGGGTGGTTTTAATTATCATTGTGTAATTTTATTGTTATTGTTTCCATTAAACATTAACAAACATTCCTTATTTTTGGTTAACAAAGATCTTTCTTAGATTGCACAGTAGTTAATGAAAACCACATAAACACATGCAGAAAGATACCAGGACTCTCATTCAATTAAATGTAAAACTTAGAGTAGAAATCTATAAAAATCCAGATTGTAATGAATCATAAATAAATATGGAAAACTAACAACTGCCTTGGGTAGAGCAGTGAATTTATAGCCCAAAGATTTGCATTTTTAAGGTTTGTGTTTTTGTCTGTGTTGTGTTCACAGAAGATGCACATCCTCAGTTCCAGAGCCCCCAGCCTCAGCTCGTTTTCTTGTCCTCTCTAGACAAGCCCTGCAAATGCCATCCTGCCCTGAGCTCAATCTGCCTTTGCCCAGAGTGACCTCTGAGCCTCTGAACCTGAACCGAAGCCATTTTCTGATCAATGAGTGGGAAGCCACAAGCACACCGGGTTTCCCAGGTGTTTGGCCACTGGTGGGGTGGAGATACATCCAGCAAAGCTGTCCCCACATACACTGTGGTGGATGCAGCTGCCACTCCCAGGCAGGACTCTCCTCCTAGACACGTTGGAGGAGGAGAAATGCAGGGAGAACAGCTGCTTCCTCATTCTTGGCTTGTCCCACGCCAACAGAGGGGTCTTCAATCATTTGCTAGGCTGAGGTTGCTCTGGTTTTCCATATTGGTTTGGAAAACACTGCCTGTAACTTCCAGCCAGAGGCTGGCACTGGTAAGAAATGAGATGGAAAAAGGCTGCTTTGACTACTGACATACAGTCCCTGAACCCACTGTGCATCCAAATGAAGTGTTGTTGAGAGACATGAAGTGAAAGGGTTTAGCTATGTTAAAATAAACCTATAGTTGGGTTTACAGTTGGAAAATTCCGTAAGGACCATTACTCTTGGGATAACTATCAAAGCCAAAGCACATCCATGGACTCCTGCCCATTGAATGCTGTTGAGCCACTAGTTACCAGCCTCAAAACTCGTGTACCAGCCTCTTTTGAGATTACCCTTCACATTTTAGCTTTTGCAATTAAAAATTTGGAAGTTCTTTCAGTATCTCTCTGAGCAACAGCAGAGCAAACTGGTCTCTAGACCAACCAGAGGCTTTGCTGGACATACAAAGAGTTAATGGATGAGAAAAGTAAAAGGATTTGATAATGGCAAAAACTCTGAGGCATCTGCTCCAGTGCTATGGGTGTGTGTCGGTGTGTCTGACACAGCTGTTGCCATGGTGGCAGAGTTCTCCCAAAAAACACAAAAAGAGGACAAGCTGGATGAGTGCCTGAGGAAAACACAGGAGAAGGGAGATGGCTGCAGGGGGAGATGACTTGGCTTTTGTAGGTGGGGCTTGGTGCTGATACCAGGGGCCAGCTAATGAAATAATGGGTCACGTGAGCTCCATGGTCTTCCAGCTGGACAGATGTTCCAGGGGCTGGAGCCAGCTGTTGAAAAAAATGGAAAGCCCTGGGAGTTTTACCCAACCTAACCTCATTCCCATTGCTCCAAGAACACGGCAGGATGCAGAGAACTGCTGCCTGCAGTAGTCACAGGGATGGCTGAAGAGAGCCTTGAGAAACAAGGCTTTCCCAGGCAGCCCAGGGTTTTGACAAATGTGTCCGTGTGTCTGCTGCAGCTGTTTGGACAGGCAGGGGTCTAGATGTGATTATTAAACAAGGAAGCCCCTCAGCTGCTGGCAGCCCTGGGAAGGAAGGGCTGGGAGCCCTAGGCACACCAGGAGCTGGGGCCACAGGGGCTTTGCAAAGCCCAAGGGGAACCCAGACTGGACATGCTGGGCAAGCAGGGAGGGGTGTACACACCTTTGGGCCTGAAGGGGCTTGGAGGGATGGGCTGGGAAGGTTCGGGGTGAGAGAAGTGGGATGGGAGCAATGGGTGCCTCGTGGGGAGAATTTGGGGTGTTTGGACTCCACAGCAGGAGAGAGAAGGACTGGAGGGGCTGTGGGTCGTGGGTTGCTGGAGTTCCTGAAGACAGGTGCCACTCAGGCCCTTGACATGGTGCTCCATGCAAACATCCAAGGAATTCCTGAGCTGGGGCTACTTCAGCACTGACAAAGTGAGAAGCCCCACTTGACCTAATGCTGGCATGGGAAGGCTGTGGAGTCAGATGGGGGATTTGTGGCCCCAGAGTAGGAGGAGACCTGCCTTCCAACACACGGGATCACCAACACTGTGTCAGATCAGGCCAGCAAGGGAGGTTTAAGCAGGTGACAACTTACACAAGGCAGTGGGTTTTGACTGCACTGGGGTTTGCATATCTCATAGCATGCAGTTTTCAGTATGTTTGGTTTTCCCTCCATCTCATCCCTCTGGAAAGAGGAACTCGTGGCTCAGTGCTCCCAAGCGAGCAGGCTGCTGCAAGCAGGGAGCTGCATGTGTGACTGAGGGGGTTCTCCTCCAGCATCCAGCAGGAGCACTGACTGCCAGCCACGTGAAGCTCTGCAGGCTGACGCTGCCTGGGCTGTAGCTCCTGGCACCAGCACAGGTTTGCGTCACTCCAGCACGGTCAGAGAGTGTTACAGAACAAGTCAGAAATATGCTCGGCAAACCACAGGCTTAAAAATAAGGGAAAACACATTCCCTCTCCTCACCAAGCTGGGAGAAGATAGTGTTTCCTCAGACACTGCTCTGCTAGCACAGAGAGGTGAGTCTTAGCTGATGTTTAAAAGTGAAGCCAAAGCCAAAGAGCTTCATCTGGGAGGGCAGGCTGGGGCCACCCACAGAGAGAAACCTCTGTGCTCATATGCAGTACAAGCAGCAAGTCAGGAGCAGGGCAGATGTACAGGTGAGTATTTTCATGGGTCTGATGCACACCTGCCACATTGTGGCAATTAACACTTCACTACCAATCTTCTCCCCTGTTCTTCTACTCTTCTATCTGTGAAATTTTCTAGTCCTGTTACTTTCCTATTATGCACAGAGTTAATAAAAGTTACCTTGGATGTTTTGCTAAGGATGCTTTAACTGTTTTCTGGTTTTAATCTGGACCTTCAGCTCCAAAAGGAGACAACATTAGAAGGATAAGTGGTTTATATGCCAAGAGCCTTTTTTTTTTTTTAATTGATAGACTATTTGGTTTTGAAGGATTGTTTACAGATTATTTATCGTAGTCTCCAGTGTCCAATTCCAGTATCAAGAAGATGGACTGCAAATCCTTAATTATACTTGTACGTCCTTTATGTGTTAAGAACCCATAAAACAAAGCACATGCATGCTTCAGGCTTGTAATAGTTTGATGAAGATTTCTAAATTTTTCCAGCTGCCAGTCCATTTCAAAAGATAGATTACTTCTCTTAGGGTTTCATCTACCTAATTATTTCTGTCCTGATTATGTAACCACCCCATATTTTTCCTCCTGCCACCGCCCCTGACTAGCACCCAGAGTTCAAGGGAGATGGTGCTACTGCTTAGCATGTAGGCAGCAATGGCTGAGCTGTACCTTCAGGAGGATGTCCCTAGGGAGGGACATGGTGCACAAAGCCCAGGGACACCCTTGCAGCCCCAGTGTTTGTGCAGGTGGCAGGCAGACACGAGCACAGAAAGGGCATGTGCCCATCAGCTGGGTTTCATCCTAAGCTTTCTGCAGCCCAAAGCTATCATGTGGCAGGAAGGACAAAACCATAATATGATAGTGTGTATCACTGTTCTTAGAGTGGCTACAGCACTTAGTTGGAGAAAAGTCACCTATTTGATTACAGAATCATTTAGGGTGGAAAAGACCTTTCAGGTCATTGAGTATAACCATCAATCCAGCATTGTCAAGCACACCCCTAAACCACGTGCTAAGCCCCACATCTACATGGCTTTTAAATACCTCCAGGGATGGTGACACAGCCACAACACCCTGAGGTCCTACTGCCCTCATTTTTCAGCTGGACTCCACAGCAATGACAGGCAGCATTTCAAGTGAGACCTGGGAGCAGAACGCTGTGAACTGGTCTCAAACCAGCCAAGGAAAGTGTGGGAATGTCCAAGCAAGAGCTCCATAGCACAGTTACAGTTGAAACAAAGCAGCAGTGTGATCTGGGCAGGTCTTGCAGCTGGCAGCCTCTCACTCAAGGCTGGAGGGCTCACGGATGTGTGAATCTACAGGGAGGGTTTTGTGTGGACAGAGAGGAGGATGAGTGCTTTCTCCTCTGGATCGTTGGAAGTCTGCATGGCTAAGGGAATGACTGCCCCCAGGTTCCAGCTGCCAGCAAGGCTCCCCTGACACAGAGTTTCACACCAACTCCAAAGTTCCCATGTTATAAAGTAAAATACAAGAAAAAGAAAATCTTTTTATTGCGACACTGCAACTGAGATAAACTTCCTCTGTCAATAAACATAGGCAGGGTTCATAGTATTTTTTGCAGGAAGAAAAATTAGCCCTAACTGCCACAATTTTCCTCCTGCTGCAAGCCATAACATGGATTAAACCACACAGAAAGACAGTGTTCTAAGATTCCCCTTTTTCCCCTTTCCCCTTTCCCAGTGAGTGGCCTTTATCAGCATCACAGCTGTGTAATTCCTCCAGTCCACCACAGTCCACACCTGACATTCATTCTCGGAGGAAGGAGGAGTTGCAGCAGTTGAAGCCTCCTGGCTGGGGGTGTGCTGGCTGCTGCTCTCCCCACTTCTTGCACCTTTCATCAAGACCAGCACAAGCTTCCCACGGGTGGGAGGCCGAGGTGCCCACACTCAGGAGAAGGGGTGATGGCTGCTCCTCCTGGCCACTGTAGTGCAGGGAGGTGCAGAAAGCAAAGGGAGCAGCACAGGGTACACTGGTACATCCTGGTGTGGGTTTGAAGAGTCGAGGTACAGCTGATCCCAACATCAGCATAAGCCAGGCAAGAAGTGAGTTCAGATGGACACAGGTCCCCACCCAGTGTGAGGGCAGCTTTTGGGACCTGCTGTGTGAAGGTGCCTGGCTCAACCCTGCACCTGCCCTGTCTGGGCACCCTGCTCAGCAGACATGCTGCACTTTGGCTGATCCTGCAGCCTGGAGCAGAGCCAGGACTTCCTCCACGGGCCTTTGAAACCTGTGCCCTCCCAGCACAAGCAGAGGCCTTAAAGCAGTCAGGGGTGGGAAATGGAGGGGAGAGGGCAGCAGGAGGGAGCTGGAGAGGAGCAAGGGGAGAGCAGGAAGGGAAGAACACTCCTCACTGTCCAAGCCACAGGTCCCCTCCTCCTCTTCCAGAAAGAAGCATTTCCAGTGGATGAATTGCAGCCCCTGCACCTGTGGTTATCAGCTTCAATATATTTTAAATTTACCCTGCATCATCTATTTATATGTCCAGCAGAGAAATACGTCTTTCTCCAGCCTCAGGGCAGGGGCAGCAGCCCAGGAGAGGGAGGCAGGGTTGGCTGGGGAAGCTTTACAGCCAGGCTGATGATCCAATTAAGTCAACAAAGCACCCCAGTGACGTGATCTGAGGGTTCAGGAGCTGGGAGTAAAGAGGGAACTGTGGCAGAAGGCAAAGCCAAGCAAACATATGGAATAAGTTATGGGGGAGACGGTTGAGGCAAAGTGCAGAAATGAGTTCAAGAGATGCCTGGGTTTTTCTCAAGAGAAGGAAAAGGATTCGAGGGGGCCTGCTTGAAAAAGCAGGAAGGGAGGATTAAGATAAAGCCAAAAGATGGAAGCCTGCTGTGCTGACTGGCCTTTGCTTGTTCCCGGCGCACATTTTTTGCCTTCTTCTTTTTTTTTCCTTTTTCATTTGACTGTAGCAGGTATTAATGTAATTAAAAGATGCAGGAACTACTGGAGAGATCATCAGTAAGTGAAGGGCACACAGAAGGGAGTAGGAGTGGGAGCTACCTAGCAACCAATGTACAGGAGCCAGTAAAATGTACAGATAGGCAACATCCAGGGGAAGGAAAACAAAGCCCAGGACCATGAAAGACAAGCTCAGATGCTGCATCCCCAAAGTCCTGCAGTGGTGTGAGCAGGAGAATTGATGGCCCTGCAGTGAGCTGAAGGATGTCAAACCAGCCCCAGGGTCCTGACACAAATTCTAACCCGCCCTCCCCTCTCTGTTGCAGTGGCCTTGTGCCACAGCTTGGCCACGTCTGAGCTCTGGGAAGCGCTTCTGTAACGCCTGGGTGAGGGCTCAGCTCCCCTGGCTCACCTGGCTGGGACAGTAGTGGCAGGTGAAGGAGCTGAGAACACTGCTGGGTCGCTGACAGGGCAGCAGGAATGAGACCTGGGAAACCCTGTCTATAAGCAGAAGGGCTATTTTGGCCTATGTGTAATCCTCAGGGTTTACACCACCAGAGGAAGCCTGTCTGGTGGCTCCAAAACCCCACCTCAGTGGGGGTGAGCTGTGGAAGGGGAGGAAGCTGGTCTGCAAAGAGTGTCCCTGCTATGCTTTGACCCGCTTAAGAGCTTTTTATAAAACTTATTTACAGTTAAAGCCACACGACCTTTTATTTCAGGCAAGACCTCATGTTTGATCCTGTAATTGTGGTAAGATTTGTATTTTAAAGAATACAGTGTTACAGAAAATGACACTGGAGAAGTGCTCATTCTCTGTCTCACTGTGCCTTTGGGAAAGACAGGAGCCTTTCTTCAGCAAGCCAACCCACTGTTTCCTTTTTGAACCCTAAGTTCATATTTTTATTATTTGATGTAAAACTTGTTTGGCTTCAAAGCATGGTGAATTTTCCAAAAAGGTCAAGCAAAACTGGACAACTTGTCTTTTAAGTCATCAAGCTTTAAAAAAATATCACTTAACCCGCTTGGAAATTTTGCCCTGTGTATCCTTTCTTTGATGTGGGACTTTGTTTACTTGACTATTGTTGCTGTACTACAGGGTTTTTCAGCCAGGTGAAAAGAATCAAGAAACTATTTAAAAATAAGTTAATATTAAAAAATGGGGTAATTAAAGAGTTGAGAGGTAAAGAGGGAGAAAGAAGTTTTAGCCCTCCTGAGGCTGTTTGTTGCTGCCGTCTGTCCCAGTGTCACATGTGTCACCCTGCCATGGCCTTTCTCCTAAGCCCTTGGCTGAAGCAGCTGTGGAAGTGAGGCTAGAGCTCCAATGCACATTTCAGGACTCAACCTCATCCTTATTTTTATTTATTTATAGTTTTTTATAAATATTTTTATTTCCATTTCTTGCATGCTGCTCCATATTAACACTGGTAGCTTCTGCCATGACTCCCCCTTGGTACTCTTGCATCGTTAAAAATAAGTGCATTCATGCTTGCAGGATCAGGGACTTGTTTTGAAGTAATGGATTTGTTGCAGAATTATAGCTAACTAGCTGTGTCTTCTGCAAAAAAATTTTAAAAAAAAAATTGGTTATGCTGGTTTTAGAGTTTCAGGCCATTAAAAATTACCCAGAATGTACAGTCACTCAGTAGCAGCTTCGTAGATAAGGATTTAATTATAAGCCCTGCACTCACTTATACTCTTTGAATACCAAATGTATTTTGTGATTGCTTTCAGAGCACACTATTTTTTTCCCCCAGAAATTTGAAGGCAATTGAGCAATTTTACAGTCTGGAGTCCTGATTCAGCAGCCTTCCCTGTTCAGCAAAGAAATGATGTGCTTAATTCCAATGGGACTTGGGCATATGCCTAATTGGGACCAATGTTTAAGATCACATTAAAATTAATATCTTAATTTTTGTAGCATTTTTGTGCCCCTGTGTGGAACACAATTTGGTTCTATGACTGAAACTTTTATATGAAGAGGGTTTTGTTAAATCTCCACTTGGTTGCAGATGTTCTTGCAGGTACTACACAAAGCCCAGAAGGTTTAATGGAAACAGTAGTTGGTATGTAAAATACTTTGAATATGTCCTGTGTATTACAGCTTATGTATGTCTGTATGGTGTTTGAATGCCATGTATGTATTCAAAGGAGGAGGAAGAGAAAAGGAGAGTTTGGAGATGCCCTTGGGGGGTTTAGCTGAGCAGTTCAGCATAAGGATAGCTGAGAGCAGGCTCCTAGCTGGAAATTTTCCCTGACTGATGACAGCTTCCAGCTTCTCTCTGTTGTGGGGGTGGTTTTATGTGTGTGTATATGTGTGTGTTTTTTGGGGTTGCATTTGAGTGGGGTTTTTTGCTTTTGTTTTTGCAGCATGCCTTGCTTTTTTTTGCCTTCTCTGTCTCACATCACAACTCTTGGAGGGTTAGCACCCACTGTGTTGGAGACCCAGGTTCCAGTGCAAGCTCTGGCCAGCTAAAAGGCTTGTACTCAGTCTTTCTTTGTCCTAATCATTTGGCTACTGGCCAGGCAGGCCTGATATTATATCTTCCTCCAGCTCTGGCTTTAAGCAGAAATTCCATCCTTTTCTCGGTGAAAGTTTATAGCAGCTGCTGTTCTTCTGGGGAACAAATCAGATCTGATGAGCTTGCAGTGTCTCATGGAAAAGCCATTTTATTCAAAAATTTCTAAGCAAGCCAGAGTCAGCACACTGGGCTTCGTCCCAGTGCTCTGGATGATGCATGACCTGCAGGCACTGGGGACTGTGCTGGGCTGCCAACACCCTCTGACCTGGGGATGACTGGAGAGCAGGAGCCCTGTCCCTGAGATCTGCCCTTTTTCCTGCTTTCTCATCCAGTGGGACCAGGAGAGGAAAGGGTGCTGATAAACATTTCCTGGAGAATATGTGGGGAGCATCACGATCATTTAGCCAGGATGGGTTAAACAAACACCTGTCCAAGCCCCCAGGGCTGCTGTTTGGGGCACTAATAAAGATGTGTGGGGTATGCAGGGAATGCAGTTGGCAAATGGCTCCAGCAGTTTTATCCTGCTTCCATCAACTCCTCAGCTTCACTGGAGAAAGGGGTGGCCAGCCAAGGGATGGACTCTGGTTACAGGTATGGTCAAGAGGGGCAGTGCATCAGGTGAGAGGACCTCCCATTTAGACTGGAGCTGTGATCTTGCACACCTGCACATTAAAGGACAGATAAAATTCATGATGGATGAATTTTTCTCAGCAGGATTTAATATTATATTTTTCACCAGTGTAAAAGATAACTCTCCCAAACTCTTGACTTCATTACACCAAAATGCTTATGGGCTTATGCTTATTTCAAATCACAGAGTCCTTTGTGCCTCTGTTGTCTGTGACTTGCCACGAAGAGAAAGGTGAGGAGGACAGGGCTCTGGAGGGGCCATATCCCTCTGATCCTGAAGTGCCCCGGCTGCACAGCTTCACTCCACGTGTGTTCATTCCCCCTCTTCCCTTGCTTGGGGCACCAGCAAACTGAGCTGAAGTCCTGTGAGCCTTCCCAGGTGGGAACCACAGCTCTGAACCCACACATCACCCCAGAGCCACGACATCCTCATGCAGCAGCCTCTGTGCTGCAAGTGCCAATGCACAGCCTGGCATATCTCAGGTGCAAGCTTGCTGTGCAATGGCTCTTGGGCTCTTTCAGGGCACCCTGCTCACTGAAAATCATGCCATTAGGCCCCTAAATCACAGAGCATCTCCCTAGCAACTGCTCAGATCAGTAGAATGCACTGCTGCCCAGCTCATTTAATGCCCCTTCCTCTGGAGGGCTTCAAGCTTTGAGGGGCTGGATATGTGGCAATCCACATGGAAATACCCAAGGTAAACTCATCTCCATTCCATCCCCTTTGTGAAAGCACAGTTAGGGACAGCAATGGATCAAAGGGCAGCTTTTCTTTGGGGAAGTTTTTGCCAGCACATTCTATTCTGCTGTACTGCAAGGTAGTACCTGGATATTAAATAAGGAGCATGGAGGTTTCCTCACCATTACAATAACACTGCAAACTGCTATGTTATTTATTGTCATATCATTTTTTGCCAAGGGCTTTAGCTCGTCTATTGGTCGTTAGAAGCAGAAGCGTTTGCAAAACAGTTTAAAAAAAAAACCATCTTGCACTCTTATTCCTCAGCTTCCATTTCCAAGCACTCTACCTCAGGAACACAGTGAGACTGCCTGCACACAAAACACTGCCAGATGTAGAAAGCAAACGAGCTGAGAAAACAAAACGCTTTTTATCATTTCTTTCAGCTAGAGTAATCGTACGTGTTACTCAGAACAATTGCAGCAATGAAATTTTCAGAGAGAAGTGCGATTTAGCTGAATTTCGAATTCCCTTTCTCTCCTCCAAATTCCTTTTTGCTTGGGCTGTTGTTTTGGTGGGCGTGGGGTTTTGCACTAGCTGGAACTTGTGCCTCTGGCTAGTCCTCCTGGAGGGTCTCTTGGGCTTTCCATGACGTGAACAACCCCAACACACCAGCTCTGCCCGTGGCCCAGTTTCCTCTCTGGCAGCAGCCTGTGCCACAGCCGCCGGCAGCAAACAGCCACGGCGCGCCGGCGTTCGCCGCGTTTGCCTTTCTCCCCCCACCGCCAGCAATCGAGGCGTAATTGCAGAATATTTGGAGGAAGGGCAGAAATGAGGGTCAGGACCCCGCAGCCCACGGCGGCCAGCTGGCCCTGCCACTTTGACGTGACGTGAATTGGCAGCGAGCCCGGCCCCAGCCCGGCCCTGAGACGCGTGGGATGGAGGGAGGGAGGGAGGGAGGGAGGGAGGGAGGGATGGATGGATGGATGGATGGATGGATGGATGGATGGATGGATG